>BPLR01007088.1:0-38781 GCA_021605095.1 Caerostris extrusa | reverse complement strand
TGCAGTCAGTCACAAAAAGTCAACACATACCCACAAAAATTGTATTTTTTGTTTATGTAATTATAAAGGCTGAAAAGCTGCAATATTTCTTATAATAAAAATACAAATTGTTTTCGCCTATATTTATGTAAAAAAAAAAAAAAAAAAGGAAGAACACTTCAAGCTTGGTAAATGAACATTAATTCGTTTAATGAGAATCACACGAGACAAAAAGTGTACATACACTTCAAGGAAAATGAAAGCTTGGCATAACTTGTGCATTTGAAAATATTTTAATATCGCGTAACGTGGTCTTGTTAATCAATGACCTTTGTCATCTTCTAATCATTGAGCTTTGTTTTATCGCTCTATGGTCATTTCATGCACTTAATTAGACCGGGACCTAGTTTAACGTGGATTCCGAACCACTCACAAAACATCCATGCCACTGCCAGTATTCGAACCTGAAGCCTGTGGTACTAAAGACCAGAGCATTAGCCGCTATATTTATTGAAGTAATAAGATTTTTTTGTTGGCATCTGACGTAATTTCACACTATGCGTACATCAGATATTTATGGATTCTTTATCTTAGACACTGTATTTTCTAACTCTTCTGTCAACTTTATCCCATGTGTGTTCGATGGCAAATGGGGAGAGGTATGAAGCGCCTTTCTTTCACCATCTTCGCTGTCATGCTGAACGATTCATTGGCTTCCTAGCTGTAAACTGTCAACAGATTCCTGCACATTATCTTGAAATATCTTTTAAGTTTTTCCATTGTACCTTCAATGAAGGCTAATTTCCCAATACAATTGAAGTACTAGCAATTGAATATTACCCCTATACCTCACTGTTTGAACGGCATATAACCAGTATCAATTTTCGTTTCTGCGCTAGCAAGTGTTACTATTTCCATCACTTCCAAAAGAATTCGATTTTAAAAACAAAAGGATAACTTTCCAAAATATCAAAATCTTTATGGATATATTCATTAGCAAAGTTCAGCCTTTTCTCTGATTGCCTTGGAAACGAATTATTTTTTTCGCTGAACTCTGTCTTGAAATCCTTCAGATGGATGGATTCTTCAAACTGTTTCTGCGTTAGTAGTATTCGCCGTAACATATTCCATTAACTAAGGTTTGGTTTAATTTGATTTGTCGCTCTGCGTTTTTTTTTTTTTTTTTTTTTTTGTTTTGTTTGCACACTTTGAGCTAATTAGACCGGGACCTACAGTTTAACGAGAATTTCGAACCACTAACAAACGCCCATGCTACCGCAAGAATTCGAACCTGAAGCCATTAATTGAGGAGCACACAATTTCAGGTTTTAACGTTTCTCATTCACTACTGAGCATCTCAAATCATTCACAATCCTTGGCCATTCTCTACGAGGTTTGTAAAAAAATATATTCAGTTTTCTGTTATTCCTTATAGCAATTTGGATAGTAGACCGACTTTTCCCCAACAATTTTTATTTTTTTATTTTTTATTATTATTTTTATTTTTATTTTTTTTATTTTTTATTTTTGCAAATTCAGCGTAAGATCTCCCCGCCCCTTAATTTAATTATCAAATTCTGAACTTCAGCACCGATTTCCAGTTTTTCAGTAAAAATGATTTTTGATGATGATGTTTTTCAATTCATTATAAAATCGAACATGATTTGATCAACAAAAAATTACCTATTTGGTCTACTTATATATCTTACATTTTTTTGTGCGGATGACATCAAAGGCTGTGTCATAATTTATGAACACGTGGCACATTATTTCGGAAGTTGATGTGATTTTTTTATAGTATTTACTTATTAATGCGCATAGAGAAAAAAAAAAAAAATTCAAATTTTTAGCTTTCGAGAAATTTTTCTTAATCTTGTCTCCTAAATATTTCCGAGAAGTTTTATTTCCGTGAAACCAGAATTTTATTACCGTGTGAAAGGGAGTTTCTTAATTTATCGTCCATATTTCTGAAAATGTCGTAAAAAACTCTTCTTGCTCGAGTAATTCTAGTTCGAAAAGCAGGTGATTTCTGTGTCCCGATTTGTTTTTTTTCTTCTAATCTTGATTTATTTTAGTATTTATGTACCTACACTCGATTATTATGCAGATAGGCTTGGAATATTATGTTCTCTTATCTTGAGAAAAGTAGGACTTGCATTGCATTATATTTCGCAAAAAAGCAATTTGTATGCGAAATCTTTTCATTTTAAGATAAAAATTCTGAATTTTCTTATTTAAATTTGCAGATCACTGTCTGTAGAATAAAAGGAAGCCATTATATTTATACTTATATTTACCATTTATATTACTTGTACATTTTAATCTTTCGAAAATATGTGCTGATGAAAATAAAAGTGATTATAATGTATATAAAGGCAAGAATGAATATTAATTTTTAATTTAGGCGAAATTTATTTATATAATGATTTTATGAAATTTTTTTTCGACCTACCTAATTAATAGTTTAATTTTTTTTTGTCCCACTTGGTCTGGCTGTTAGCAACATTTTAGAGCAAGTTCTTAAACCTGTGTGGTCTCATAGAAGGAGGGAAAGAGGGCAGCTTCTGTTTTCGATGGAGAACCCGTAGGTAGAAATCTGACTTGGCTCCGTGACACTGAAGAAGAAGGGCAGTGCCTTCTGGGAGGTTTAAGCGCAAACGAATAACGGGTGAACTTAAACGTCCAATGAGACAATTTAACTCATTGTGTATTTGACGATTACTTTGGCTTAAAAATTATCGATCTTCCATTAAACAAGACGAACTGGCACAGAGGTAAAGAATCGGATCTCCGACCGCGAAGTTGAGGATTTGAAACTGAACTCAGCTCCTTTTGCTACGTTGTGCACCTAAATTTTACCTTACCTCTAACATTTGCTTTTCAGATCACCACCATGGCTCCCACCGTTCAGCATAACCCTTTCACTGTTTTGTTTACATTTTTCAATAGTCTTGTGCAATCGACAACTGGTCCCTAATTGTACCGAATTTAACTTTAACTTAAAATCTTTTATTTATTTTCAATTTTTATTTTTATATTGTATCTTACTTTTATTTATTTTTATTATTTTAAAATTTTTTGAGTAAAAAATTAATTGAATTTTAGAAACTTTATCTTTTATTTATTTTATGTTAACCTTAAAGCAGCCTATTAAAATTCAAATCTTATTTATGAATTAAGATGAGAAGGTTTAAGGTGTATTTCCCCCTGTTGGTATTCCGTAATCGATAGGCCAGTTGCCGGGAGGTCTTTTAGATTGAACTACCTGCATTTGCATATCGTATGGGAGAAAAAACCTGGAAAACTCCCACCAGATAGTCCGACTCACTAGGCAAGATGCTGAACATTCCAAATCCATCACCTAACAACGTCGCCAGCGGATTGAACCTCAGCCCTTATGCTCTGGGGTCTATTGGTCGAGTGGCTAGCGCTCTGGCCCTCAGTACCACAGGCTTCGGGTTCGAACCCGGCGGTTTCATGGATGTTAGTAGTGGTTTTGAATACACTTTTAAGCCGTAGATCCTGGTCTTATACGACCGTAGAGCGCCACAGAGCCTTCTCACTCCACATCATTCCCAAACTGTAAAAGGGCAACTCAGCTCTAGGCACAGTGATGTCATGTGGTTTAGTAGTAGTCTGTACCATATGCTCACCAGCGGCGCACATTACCACTGAGCCACAAGTCGAAACTTAAATGGTTTAATTCAATACCAAATAAAGCTAAAAATTAGTAGCATTATTTTATGTATAAATGTAATAATGCTTAAATGCTAATTAAGGAAAAATAAAATCAATGTATTTATATAATATTTAACTTTTGCATTAACCTAATTCATGACGACTTTATATACACTGAAGTGACAAAAGTCATGGGATACCTCTTAATATCGTGTCGGCCCTCCTTTCGCCCGGCGAAGTGCAGCAACTCGACGTGACATGGACTCAACAAGTCGTTGGAAGTCTTCTGCAGGAATATTGAGCCATGCTGTCTCAATAGACGTCCATAATTGTGAAAGCGTTGATGGTGCAGGATTTTGGGCACGAACAGACCTCTCGATGATGTCCCATAAATGCTCGATGGGATTCATGTCGGGCGATCTAGGTGGCCAGATCATTCGTTGGAATTGTCCAGAATGTTCTTCAAACCAATCGCGAACAGTTGTGGCCCGGTGACATGGCGCATTGTCATCCATAAAAATCCCATCGTTGTTTGGGTACATGAAGTCCATGAATGGCTGCAAGTGATCTCCAAGTAGCTGAACATAAGCATTTCCAGTCAATGTTCGGTCCAGTCGCACCAGAGGACCAAGTCCATGCCATGAAAAAACATCCCACACCATTACGGAGCCACCACCAGCTTGAACAGTGCCTTGCTGACAGTTTGGGTCCATGGCTTCGTGGGGTCTGCGCCACACTCGAACCCTACCATCAGCTCTTACCAACTGAAATCGTGACTCATCGGACCAGGCCACGGTTTTCCATTCATCTAGGGACCAACCGATATGCCCACGTGCCCACGAGAGTCGCTGCAAGCGATGTCGTTCTGTCAGTAAAGGCACTCGAGTCGGTCTTCTGCTGGAATAGCCCAAGAAAGCCAAATTTCTCCGCACAGTTCTAACAGACAAGTCCCTTGTACGTCCCACATTGATTTCTGCGGTTATTTGACGCAGTGTTGCTTTTGTCTGTTAGAATTTACGACTCTTGCAGACGTCGCCGGTCTCGGTCGTTAAGTGCAGGCGGTCGACCACTGCGCTGTCCATGGTGGGATGTTATGCCTGAAATTTCATACTCTCGGCACACTCTTGACACAGTGGATCTGGGAATGTTGAATTCCCTAACGATTTCCGAAATGGCATGACCCATGCGTCTAGCTCCAACTAACATTCCGCGTTCAAAGTCTGTTAATTCCCTTCGTGCGGTCATCATCACACGTCAAAACCTCTTCACATGAATAACTTGAACAGAAATGAATGCTCTGCGAAAGCACTGCGCATTTATACCTGTTCTACGCGATGCTACTGCCATCTGAAAATTTGCATATTGCTATCCCATGACTTTTGTCACTTCAGTGTACATTACAAATATATTGCGTAAAAACATGTTCAGCAATTTTTGTTTGAATAAATTAGAAAATTCAGTCAAATCTAAATAGTGATTATCTGAAAAAAAGTTACGTCAAAAATTATGAATTGTCAAAAATCTCATAAAAATATGGAAATAATGTTTCTTTTTATCTTTCCTTTTAATTAAAAAAAAACAAATTAAACCAAGATTAAAAATTTGGGACATAAATTTATAAAACAGTTTTTTGCAGGTTGAGATTTAATTTCTTTTTTTGCAGCATACTTAATCGCAATTAATTTTCTTCAACATGGTAAAATTTTAAAAGGAAATTAGAAACAAAATTGTTTGCAGCAACGACGAAGCTTATTGAAATGTATACATTAAAAAAATATATTTGTTTAAATTTAAATGAAAAAGAAGGTCGCGTAAGAGAATTTATAATTCAACATCTCAGTTTAATTTCGGAACTTCTATTAATTTGATTTTGATAACTTTTTAAAAATCAAGTGGTAAATTGATGTTTGTATGCAGGAAAACTAGTAAAATGTTTTCTAATTTTAAAGCGGAAAATCAGAATTAATAAATATTTTTCTTACAAATGGACATGGAATTATTTTATACGTAAATACACCCATTTAATTTTTTTTTTTTTTTTTTAATTATTCTTTTAAATGATCTTTCGAGTATGAATTAAGCATTTAACTCTTTTGCATATTAATAATTACTTTAATGAAAAATCATGTTAATTTTCCTTTAAATGTAGCGGTGGTTATAAGTTATCAGATCTAGATAAATGAGACTATTCATTCATAAAGGGGAAAATTGCTGTATTTGACAAAGGATTTCGTGACATTTGAGTGTGTCAACGCCATAGCATAAAAAAGCATCGAAAAGACGTAATGCTTCATCGGAAGGACTTTAAGCTATAGTTGTTGTGTTGTGACTAATCCTCAGTGGCCGGCAGCGCTGGACGATTGATTTTGTTATGTGTTGAATGAGATACTGCTTTCAATTTCCTATCGCACTCAGCAGGAACTGTTGTTGTTGTAAAAATTGTTGTAGTGTTGACAAACACCCCTGCACGCACGCCATCTGCGCACGATACCATTGGGCCCCCGGTTTGACCTCGAAGATTTTCGATCTGATTTTTATCCTATTTCTCTGCTATAGAAGGCTTTTTAAGTCAAATCAAAGGTCTCATTTTCAAATTGATATTAATCATAAAAATCCTCCCCTGTAAATAAAGACTTCCTTAATGACATAATATTCAAACTACTAATATATATGCTAATTATCATTTAACCCAGTCAAGAAATCGAGATCTTTTTTTTTTTTTTAAATAAGAATTAATGAAACTCATTTCGCACGTGAGCACGTATTCTTCCTTCTGTCATCTTGTTGAATAGTACAGTTAATCCTGTCGTTAACAACAAAACCCTTTTCTTTTGGGCACACCACCAGGAAATCTGGTGTTCTTAGATACCGGATCCCCGCAATTAGCGGCGCTGGATGTGGGCCGCATCCCTCCCAAATATTCCTCAACACCCCCGGCTGGCAAATGATTTCCAGATATGAAAGATGACTTCTCCCGAAGAGTGATGGGAGCTCTTAGGACGACCGCTTCCACCAGGACCTTTTCCCCCTGAATACGATTATTCCCGCTTAATGTGCGGAAAGGGGGCTTTAAATAACGGGTCCTCCCTTTATCGGTATTTTATAATGCGCTCTACTTACTCTGTCATCTGAGACACGGGATGTCCCGGCATTTTCCCGGAGTTGATGGAGTGTTGCTTCCGGAAAAGCGCGACCTCTCCCTCCCGTCAGGGAGTTTTGCTCATCCTCAGAAGTTCTGGATGTCAGTTTTCCTTTTGTGGCTTGGTTGGGATTAAAAAATGAATCAGTGGGTTTTGGGTTTTTGAAGTGTATTTCCGTCCTTAGTTTGGTGTGTAAAGGTTGGATACTTAACAAATGGCTTTATTCCCTTGCCGAGAGTGATTGTGTTTCTAAAATTGAGGCTATCAGTTTCAAAAAATTGCATGCTGTACACTCAATTCCGAAAATAAATGTTTATTTTCCGAGAAAATTTTGTTCAAATAAATGAAAAGTTCAAAATGATATGACTTTCATGTTTCCGATGGAGGGGAGGGTTCTAGTTTGTTTTGCACACAATTTTCGTAATTTTGACATGCTGTTTAAAGTTGTAGTGGTATCGACAAAAACTCCTGTCTTCTGTTTTGTTTTTACTTTCTTAAGTATGAAAATTTAAAAACACAATGAGTTTTCCAAAAGTAAGCATCCCCATAATGGCATTCAATTTTATGAATAAGCCGTTTTAGACAAAATGAGCCTTGGTCCTGGTTCAGTGGCCATGCGCGCCGCTGGTGAGCAATTAGGTCAGAGGTTCCATCCGTTGACCGTTTTGTTGTAGACAATTTAAAACAACGAGGAGAATCGATGGCGTTTGTGATGTTCAGCATCTTTCCCCCGTAAGTTGGACTACGGTGGAATGGGTGTTTGTTAGAGGTTCGAATCCACGTTAAACTGTAGGTGCCTGTCCAATTAGCCTAAACTGTGCACAAACTGACTGTAGAGCGACAGACCAAACCTTCATTTTATGAAGTATGCTGACTGGCCGTAATGTAATTGTAACGTCATACCAATCGAAATTTGTTATCACTGAGCCACAGATCGGACTGTGATCGAAAATTTTTAATTCAATTTTTATTGTATTTTTCTGCTAAAAGGCTTTAAATGTTATCAAAGGTCACATTTTCAAATTGACATTAATCAAAATTTTACTGTCAAATAAAGACTTCCTTAATGAAATAATATTTAAACTACTTATATATATGCTAATTATCATTATAATTTTTAACCGAGTCAAGACATCGAGATCCTTTTTTTTTTCTTTTTAAAAATAAGAATTAATGAAACTCTTTTCGGACGTGAGCACATATTCTTCCTATTGTCATCTTGATGAATAGTACAGTTAATCCAGTCGACCTCCCGAACACAACAAAATCCTTTCTTGAGGCACACCACCAGGAAATCTGGCGTTCATTAGATACCGATCCCCGCAATTAGCGGCGCTGGATGGGGCCGCATCCTCCCAAATATTCCCTCAACACCCCGTGCGGTTATCTGGGCTGGCAAACGACTTCCAGATATGAAAGATGACTTCTCCCGAAGAGTGATGACCTTTTCACCCTGGAATACGATTATTCCCGCGTAATGTGCGGAAAGGGGCTTAAATAACGGGCCCCTCCTATCGGTATTTTATAATGCGCGCTACTTACTCTGTCATTTGAGACACAGGGATTTTCCCGAAGATGATGGAGTGTCGCGTCCGGAAAAACGACCTCTCCCTCTGTCGGGGGTTTTGCTCTCATCCTCAGAAATTCTGGAAGTCCGTTTTTCGTTTTTGTGGCTGGGGTGGGATTAAAATGAGTTAGCGTGTAGTGGGTTTAAATGTGTGTTTTTCCGTCCTTAGTTTGGGTGTGTAAGGTTGGATACTTAATAAATTGCTCTATTCCCTTTTGCCCGATGATTGTGTTTCTAAAATTGCAGGCTGTCAGTTCCAAAAAATTGCATGCTGTGTACACTCAATTCAGAAAATAAATATATATTGTCCGAGAAAGCTTATTTTGTGTTTTGCCATCTCTGAAATCAACATTCAAAAAGTGATTTCTGTTGACAATGATATACAATATGATAAGTAGACTCAGTCAAGTTCTTTTATGTTGCAATTCCGATGGGACGGAGGGCTCTAGTTTGTTTTGCATACAATTTTCTAAATTTTGACATGTAGTTGAAAAATATCAATGGTATCCACAATAACTCTTGCTTTTAGTTTTGTTTTTACTTCCGTAGTCATAAAATCGAAAAATACACCTTCCCCGTAATGACATTCAACTTTTATGAATAAGTGGTTTTAGATAAAATGGAAATTAAAAAAGCATATACAGGATTTTCCAAATATTTTACAACTTGATCTTAGATTTATTATTTAAGGTGATGGTGTTATGTCCACTTGATCTCACATGCATCTGTGCAGGTTCGTACTCGCTTTCCTCCTGGCGGCTTGATGGCCAGTTGGTTAGCGCTCTGACCTTGCTACCACAGGCTTCAGGTTCGATCATAGATGCGACATGGCATGTTGTGAGTGGTTCGGAATCCACATTAAACTGTAGGTCCCGGTCTAATTAGCCTAAAGTGTGCTAACCGTAGAGCGGCAAACAAAACCTTTATTTTAAGTAGTATGCTGACTGGCCATGATGTAATTGTAACAGCATACCAATCAAAATCAATTATCAGTGGGCCACGGGTTGGACTTCGTAGATTTAGATTCGATTTTTATTCTATTTTTATGTTATAGAAGGCTTTAAGTGTTATCAAAGATCACATTTTCAAATTGTAATTAATCATTATTCTTGCTGGCAAATAAAGACTTCCTTGATGAAATAATATTTAAACTACTAATATATATGACAAACATCATTATCATTTTTAACCCAGTCAAGACATCGAGATCCTTTTTCTTTTTAAAAAATAAGAATTAATGAAACTCGTTTCGTACGTCAGCTTATATTCTTCCTTCTGCCATCTTGATGAATAGTACAGTTAATCCAATCGACCTCACCGGAACACAACAAAACCCTCTTCTTGGGGCACACCACAACCAGGAAATCTGGTGTTCATTAGATACCGGATCCCCGCAATTAGCGGCGCTGGATGGGGCCGCATCCCTCCCAAATATTCCAACACCCCCAAGCGGCTTATCTGGGCTGGCAAATGACTTCCAGATATGAGAGACGACTTCTCCCGAAGAGTGATGGCCGCGCTTAGGGACGACCGCTGCACCAGGACTGGAATACGATTATTCCCGCGTAATGTGCGGAAAGGGGGCTTTAAATAACGGGCCCCTTCCTTGTCGGTATTTTATAATGCGCTCTACTTACTCTGTCATCTGAGACACACAGGGATGTCCCGGGAGTGTGATGGAGTGTTGCGTCCGGAAAGCGCGACCTCTCCTTAGAAATTATGGATGTCAGTTTTTCTGTTTTTCGTTTTCTGACTGAGTTGGGATTAAAAATGAGTTAGTGGGTTTTTTTAGATGTGTATTTCCGTCCTTATTTTGGGGGTGTGTATTGTTGTAGTAAATGTTGGATACTTAACAAATTGCTTTATACCCTTTTGCGGAGGATGATTGTGTTTTTAAAATTGGAGACTATCAGTCCGAAAAATTGCATGCTGTAAAAATTGCATGCTCTATTTTCGAGAAAGCTTTATTTTGTATTTTGCCGTCTCTGAAATAAATATGTTTAAAAAGTTCAAAAATGATTTCTGTAGACAATGATATTCAACATGATAAGTAGGCATTCAAGTTTTTTATGTTGCAATTTGATGGGGAAAGGGAGGTCTCTAATTTGTTTTGTATACAGTTTCTACGAAATTTTGACATGTAGTTGAAAAATTTAAGTGGTAGAGTCACCAGGAATTGTTGTTATCATACCAACACTCCTGCACGGACGCTATCTGTGCCTGTTTCCACTGGGCCACGGGTTGGACTTCAAAGATTTTCGATTCAATTTTTATTCGTTTTTCTGCTATAAATGGCTTTAAATGTTATCAAAGGTCACATTTTCAAATTGATCTTAATCATAAATCTTGCTGTCAAATAAAGACTTTCTTAATGAAATAATATTTAAACTACCAATATATATGCTAATTTACATTACAATTTTTAACCCAGTCAAGACATCGAGATCTTTTTTTTTTTTCTTTTAAAAATAAGAATTAATGAAACTCATTTCGCACGTGAGCATATATTCTCCCTTTTGTCATCTTGATGAATAGTACAGTTAATCCAGCCGACCCCCCCGGAACACAACAAAACCCTTTTCTTGAGGCAGACCACCCCACCAGAAAATCTGGTGTTCATTAGATACCGGATCCCAACAATTAGCGGCGCCGGATATGGCCGCATCCCTCCCAAATATTCCAACACCCCCCAGTCGGCTTATCTGGGCTGGCAAATGACTTCCAGATATGAAGGATGACTTCTCCCCGAAGAGTGATGACCGCCCAACACCAGGACCTTTTCCCCTGAATACCATTATTCCCGCGTAATGTGCGGAAAGGGCTTTAAATAACGGGCCCCGTCCCTTATCGGTATTTTATAATGCGCGCTACTTACTCTGTCATCTGAAACATAGGGGATGTCCCGAATTCTCCCGGAGATGATGGAGTGTCGCGTCCGAAAGCGCGACCTCTCCCCACCGTCGGGGGGTTTTGCTCATCCTTAGAAATTCTGGATGTCACTTTTTCCTTTTTGTGGCTGGGTTGGGATTAAAAATGAGTTAGTGGGTTTTTAGAAGTGTATTTCCGTCCTTAGTTTGGGTGTGTGAGGTTAAATATTTAACAAATTGCTTTTATTTCCTTTTTAGCCGAGGATGATTGTGTTTCTAAAATTGGAGGCTATCTGTTCCAAAAAAATTGCATGCTGTACACATAATTCAGAAAATATATGTATATTTTCCGAGATATCTTTATATTTCGATATCTCTGAAATAAATGTGCTTAAAAAGTTCAAAATGATTTCTATAGACAATGATAAAATGTGTACGCACATTCAGAAAATAAGTGTACATTTTCCGACAAAGCTTATTTTGTATTTTGCCATCTCTGAGATTAATGTGCTTAATATTTTTAAATGATTTCTTTAGACAATGATATACAACATGTTAAGTAGACTTTCAAGTTTTATGTTGTAATTTCGGGGGAAAGGGAGGGCCCTAGTTGCAGTGCATCGAAAAATTGCATCGAGTGGAAAATTGCAGTGGTATCGACAATAACTCTTGCCTTTTCTTTTGTTTTTATTTTCTTAAGTATGAAAATTTAAAAATACAAGTAGTTTTTCAAAAGCAACCACCTCCCATTCAACTTTTATGAATAAGTGGTTTTAGATAGAATGAAATTTAAAAAAAAAAAAATACCGGATTTTCCAACGTTTTGCAACTTGATCTTTGATTTATGATTTAAGGTGATGGTATTATGTCCACTTGATCTCACATGCATCTGTGCAGGTTCATACTCTAATTCCTACTGGCGGCCTGATGGCCAATTGGGTAGCGCTGACTGGCCATGATGTAATTGTAAAAACATATCAATTATCACTGCGGCACAAGATAGACTTCGAAGATTAGATTCGATTTTTATTCTATTTTCTGTCATAGAAGGCTCTTTAAGTGCTATCAAAGGTCACATTTTCAAATTTATAATAATCATAAATCTTGCTGTCAAATAAAGACTTCCTTTATGAAATAATATTTAAACTACTAATATATATATGCTAATTATCATTAATATTTTTAACTCTGTGAAGACATCGATATCCTTTTTTTTTTTTTCTTTTAAAAATAAGAATTAATGTCATCTTGATGAATAGTACAGTTAATCCTGTCGACCTGCCCGGAACACAACAAAACCCTTTTCTTGAGGCACACCACCACCACCAGGAAATCTGGCATTCATTAGATACCGGATCCCCGCAATTAGCGGCGCTGGATGTGGCCGCAACCCTCCTAAATATTCCAACAACCCCGGGCGGCTTATCTGGGCTGGCAAATGACTTCCAGATATAAAAGATGACTTCTCCCGAAGAGTGATGACCGCGGTTAGGACGACCGCCCCACCAGGGCCTTTTCCCTGAATACGATTATTCCGCGTAATGTGCGGAATGGGGCTTTAAATAACGGGCCCCTCCTTATCGGTATTTTATAATGCGCGCTGCTTACTCTGTCATCTGAGACACGGGGATGTCCCGGAATTTTTCTCGGAGATGATGGAGTGTTGCGTCCGGAAAGCGCGACCTCTTCCTCGCGTCGGGTGTTTTTGATCATCCTCAGAAATTCTGGATGTCAGTTTTCCTTTTTTGTGGCTGGGGTGGGATTAAAAATGAGTTAGTGGTTGGTTTTGGAAGTGTATTTCCGTCCTTAATTTGGTCGTAGTAAAGGTTGATACTTAACAAATTGCTTATTCCTTTGCCCGGGATGGTTGTGTTTCTAAGATTGCATGCTGTAGTATGCATTTTCTGAAAATATATCTTTATCTTTTCCGAGAAAAAGAATATTTTTTATTTTGTCATCTCTGAAATAAATATGCTTTCAAAAGTTCAAAAAGATTTCTATAGACAATGGTATACAACATGATAAGTAGACTTTGAAATTTTATGTTGCAATTTCGATGGTGTTGTGGGGCATGTCAATTGGAAAATAGAAATGAGTTTTCCAAAAGCAACCACCTCCTCGTAATGGCATTCAACTTTTATGAATAAGCGTCTTTAGATAAAATGAAAATTAAAAGAAAATACAGGATTTTAAAACCTTTTGCGACTTGATCTTAGATTTATTATTTAAGGTGATGGTGTTATGTCCACTTGATCTCACATGCATCTTTGCAGGTTCGTACTCTCTTTCCTCTTGGCGGCTTGATGGCCAATTGGCTAGCGCTCTGGTCTTTGGTACCACAGGATCCAGGTTCGATTCATAGCTGTGCCATGGATGTTTGTGAGCATCCACGTTAAACTGTAGGTCCCGGTCTAATTAGCCTAAAGTGTGCTAACCGTAGAGCGACACACCAAACCTACATTTTATGCAATATGCCGATTAGCCGTGGTGTAATTGTAACGTCATACCGTTCAGAATCAACTATCACTGGGCCACAGGTTGGACTTCGAAGATTTAGATTCGATTTTTATTCTATTTTTCTGTTATAAACTGCTTTAAATGTTATCAAAGGTCACATTTTCAAATTGACATTAATCATAAAAATCCTCCTGTAAAATAAAGACTTCCTTAATGACATAATATTCAAACTACTAATATATATGCTAATTATCAATATAATTTTTAACCCAATCAAGACATCGAGATCCATTTTTTTTAAATAAGAATTAATGCAACTCATTTCGGACGTTAGCACGTATTCTCCCTTTTGTCATCTTGATGAATAGTACAGTTAATCCAGTCGACCTCCCCAGAACACAACAGAACCCTTTTCTTGAGGCACTCCACCGCCAGGAAATCTGGTGTTCATTAGATACCGAATCCCCGCAATTAGCGGCGCTGGATGTGGCCGCATCACTTCCAAATATCCCGACACCCCCAGTCGGCTTATCTGGGCTGGCAAATGACTTCCAGATATGAAAGATGACTTCTCCCGAAAGTGATGACCGCGCTCAGGACGACCGCTTTCACCAGGACCTTTTCCCCCGGAATACGATTATTCCCGCGTAATGTGCGGAAAGGGGCTTTAAATAACGGACCCCTCCCTTATCGGTATTTTATAATGCGCTCTGCTTACTCTGTCATCTGAGACACGGGGATGTTCCGGAATTTTTCGGAGATGATGGAGTATTAAGTCCGGTAAAGCGCGACCTCTCCCTCCCGTCGGGGGTTTTGCGCATCCTCAGAAATTCTAGATGTCAGTTTTCCTTTTTGTGGTTGGATGGGATTAAAAATGAGTTGGTGGGTTTTGGGTTTTTAGAGTGTATTTCCGTCCTTATTTTGGGTGTGTAAGGTTGGATACTTAACAAATTTTTTTATTCCCTTTTGGCGAGGATGATTGTGTTTCTAAAATTGGAGGCTATCAGTTCCAAAATTGCATGCTATAGTATACACATTTAGAAAATAAATATATATTTTTCGAGATGTTTTTCGATGACGTTTGGGATGTTCAACATCTTTCGCCGTGAGTCGGACTGCAGGAGAATGGATGTTTGTTAATGGTTGGGAATCCACGTTAAACTTTAGGTGCGTGTCCAATTAGTCTAAAGTGTGCACAAAATGACCGTAGAGGGGCCAACCAAACCTTCATTTTAAGAAATATGCTGACTGGCCGTAATGTATTTGTAACGTCATACCAATCGAAATCTATTATCACTCTGCCACAGGTTGGACTGTGTTCGAAAATTTTTAATTCGATTTTTATTCTTTCTGTTATAGAAGGCTTTAAGTGTTATCAAAGGTCTCATTTCAAATCGATATTAATCATGAATCTTACTGTCAAATAAAGATTTTCACATTGAAATAATTTTCAAACTACTAATATATATGCTAATTATCATCATAATTTTTAACACAGCCCAGGCATCGAGATCCTTTTTTTTTTTTCTTCTTTTTTTTTAAAATAAGAATTAATGAAACTCATTTCGAACGTGAGCACGTATTCTTCCTTTTGTCATCTTGATGAATAGTACAGTTAATCCAGTCGACCTTCCCGGAACACTACAGAACCCTTTTCTTGAGGCACACCACCAGGAAAGCTGGCGTTCATTAGATACCGGTACTCAGCAATTAGCGACCCTGGATGTGGCCGCATCCCTCCCAAATATTCCAACACCCCCGGGCGGCTTATCTGGGCTGGTAAATGACTTCCAGATATGAAAGATGACTTCTCCCGAAGAGTGATGACCGCGCTCAGGACGACCGCCCCACCAGGACCTTTTCCCCTGGAATACGATTATTCCCGCGTAATGTGCGGAAAGGGGGCTTTAAATAACGGGCCCCTCCCTTATCGGTATTTTGTAATGCGCGCTACTTACTCTGTCATCTGAGACACAGGGATTTTCCCGGAGATGATGGAGTGTCGCGTCCGGAAAAGCGCGACCTCTTCCTCCGTCCGGGGGTTTTTGCTCATCCTCAGAAATTCTGGATGTCAGTTTTCATTTTGGGATTAAAAATGAGTTGGTGGTTGGTTTTTAGAAGTGTATTTCCGTCCTTATTTTAGGTGTGTTATCGTAGTAAAGGTTGAATGCTTAACAAATTGCTTATTCCCTTTGTCTAGGATGATTGCAGTTTTAAAATTGGAGGCTATCAGTTTCAAGAAAGCTTTATTTTTATTTTGCCATCTTTGAAATAAATATGCTTAAATGTACAAAATGATTTCTGTAAACAATAATAAAATACAACATGATAAGTAGACTTTCAAGTTTTATATTTCAATTTCGATGGGGAAAGACAAGGCTCTAATTCGTTTGTATACAGTTTCTACGAAATTTTGACATGTAGTTGAAAATGTCAGGAACCTACAGTAATTCTTGTCTTTGTCTTTTTTTTTTTTTTACTTTCCTTAGTATGAAAATTTTAAAAATACAATTAGTTTTACAAAAGCAATCACCTCCTCATAATGGCATTCAATTTTATGAATAAGGGGTTTTAGATAAAATGAAGCCGATTCGCAACTCAGTGTCACCCGTTATAACTCAGTGGTGAAAAAAAAAGAAACATATACAGTCTGAGTAAAAACTTTAAGGCCAGTAGACATTTTTGAGAAAATGGAAACATTTAAACTGAAAAATTAAAAATACCATTGGATTGATAATTATTGAGCTTAAATAAAAGTAAAAAAAGTTGAAAAATTAATTTGCAAATATTATATTATTATAAAATATTACAAAACACACAGATGAATATTTGAGCCTGAGTAAAAACTTTAAAGCCAACATAGAAAATAACATATAAAAAAAAAATTACAAATTCTTAGAAGGTTGTGTAGGAGCCATTACTTCGAATTACTTCAAATATTCTTGTTTTCATGGATGAAATGAGTTTTTGACAAAGGGTGGGGCCGGCTTTTATACCATTCATCTTCGATAGTAGATTTCAGCTCTGTTGTTGATGTAAAATGTCTCCCATTTGCATAAACTCTTCTTGCTAAGTCAGCCCAAAGGTTCTCGATTGGGTTGAGGTCAGGTGATCTAGCTGGCCATTTCACAGTTTCAACATTGTTGACTTGGAACCAATTTTTTGTGCTGTTACTCGTATGGATCGGTGCATTGTCTTGCTGATATTTCCAATTTTCTCCAGCAAGGCATTCAGCATTTGGCAAAAGATGATTTGTTAGGACATTTTGGTATCCTTGTGAATTCATTCTACCTAAAACGAATGCAATTGAGCCCACACCATTGTAAGAAAAACAGCCCCAAGTCATGGCAGACCCTCTACCTAATTGGCGCTTGGAGAATATTTCTTTTCATTTCTTATATCGTGCCAGTAGAAATTCCAGCCATCTGGTCCATCCAAATTCCATTTTTTTCGTCAGAAAAATAATTTCTATTCATTGGTTGTCCCAGGTCATGACTTTCTGGCCAAAGTTCAAACGCTCTATTTTGTGTCTCTGCAGTAACTGAGGTTTAGTCAATTTTGCTGTATAAGTGTACCTTCCAGACCTTCTAATTGTGCTATAAATCGCTTTTTGACAAACTTTTAAACCTGTCGTCGGAATCAGTTTCCTGGTTGAGTACTTTCCAGTAGATGCAAATTGGCAAACTCTTCTTTCATCACGCAAGGACAAAGCTTTAGGTCTTCCCCAGTATTCTCTTTACCATAATTGTCTTTCAATTTTTAAAAAATTGTTGACTACAGTCTTTGATCTTCCTATCTTTATCGCAATAGCACGACTACACATTCCTGTTGAAGACAAAGCTTCAATCTGTCCTCTTTCACCATCAGTTAACTTCTTACCCTTCGCCATCTTCACAAATATCACCAATACTTCGAAGAAACGTATGACAAATATGAAAATTGCAGCGTTGTCACAAGCTAGTAGTTGCAATGGTAATTACATGATTATATTATATTTATTTTTAAAAAAATGACTGGTGGCCTTAAAGTTTTTACTCAGGCAGAAATACTAACTTTGTAAATAACCACATGTTTCTCATAATTATGTATTTACAAATTATGTTTATATCATTTATTTCTTATCAATGAACTTTAATAATTAATATTATTTGAATCCCTTTTATTTCATTTTACATTTTCTCAAAATCTTTACTGGCCTTAAAGTATTTACTCAGACTGTAATTTACATCTATGTATAATCCCCACGAAATTCTATCGTTTTTTTAACGTATAATCCATGGATTATCGGAATGCTCGTACAATCCTCTCTTATAGAAGGAAATTATGGCATTTATGATTTCTTTTTTATTCTTGGTATTCTCTGCCTTCTGTTTGACATTTGAGATTTATTGGGTTATTTTTCTGCAGAATTTGGATTTTTATACGAAATTACATTTCTTTACAAAATGATATAGTTTATCTTGATTATATGTTAATTGCCTTTTATTAAATTTTAGAAGTAGTATTCTTTCTTTTCTAAATAATCAAGTTTCTAATAAATAAATAGAACTTGACATATAGAGAGTTTCAAATAAATATAAAGTTTCGAGATAAAGACAAATAAATATAGAATTTCATAAGTAAATTTATATTTATTATATCTTTATTTTAAATTATAAAAAAATATAAATTAAATTATATTTATTATCTTTATTTTCTCTTGATTTTTTTTTTTTTTTTTTTTTAAGTTGTAAAAAATCTATTTTAGTATATATTTCTTAATTCTTATATGTTTATTTATTTTCAATGCATCTGTTTATTTTCATTATATATACATTATTTTTATTATGTATAGCATTTATTTTTAAGATGTAAATTTTAAAAAAAAAAATCAAGATTTGATTCTCATATTTCTGGTATATCTGTTTCTGAATTCTGTACAGCATATTTGGTTCTGATGCTCATATATCTACTCGATATTGTCTATTTCAGAACATCTTTTAAAACATCTCATTCTAAGAAGATGTATTTCCCATGAAATCTTTGTAGTTTATCGTCAACTTCAATTGTTTTTACGTTGCTCTTGCAATAAGCTATAAAAACTAAACTGTATTCATATAAGTTTGCCAACTTTTTAAGTACATTAAATTTCCTTCTTTCACTATGTATGATATAAACATGTTTTTATTGTATTTTCTAGTTAAAAATACCCATATTAAAGCTTATCGAGCATTTTTGAAATTCTTATTAAAATACGCGGGAGATTATTATTTTCAAACTCGAAAATGAGATTTAAAATTTACCAAAATAGCTTCCAGCACCGGTCATATAGACATATCTACCATGCAGCGAAGGAATTTTAAATTTTTTTTTTTTCCCCTCAGAGGAAGAAAACAACTTTTTTTTTTTTTAATCTACTTTATTTTAATTTACACCATGCATCACACTTTTATCCAGTCTTCCTTTTTAGTCTGTTAAACACACGATAAGTTAATTTAAAAAAAAAAAAAGGTTTTAATTCCTGATTAAAAAGTATTTTTTTTTTCCATGCAACAAAGGCTTAACAGCAAAAGTGTGGGCGCTTACATATTGTAACATTGCATGTTTTTCTCGCAGTATATCGAAAGGTATTTAGATCCTTGTATGATGACAAGTTTGTAGAAATTATAAAAGATTTTTCTTTTCGGATTATGCAAAAAATTTAAAGTATTTTAATAGTTAATAGTTTAAATTTTTAGTAATTTTTAAAAATATTATTGTCTAACAATATAAAGTTTTTGCACACAGTATTTATCAGTGCATCCCATAGGAAACATTATTACAGATGCGCATGCGCAATTTCCTATGAGCATGCGCGCTAGGGAGAAAAAAATACCGTATTATAAAAATACTGTATACATTAAATTCTCTAATATCTGCTGATAATGATGATGGGATTCTGTGTCAAATTAAAAGTACAAAAAATGTTGTTACTGTGACAACCAAAGTTGAATTTCCTTGCACTTCTGGAATTTGGAACTAGCACTCGCAGAATGGCATCTGGCGAAGTTCACACTCTCCTCCTTCTCAAATCAAGAAAAAAATACTTTCTGTCCTACGAATTTTTTTGTCTCTATCTCCGGCATTGACATAGAAACTTTCAATTTCTGCGTTTCTTTCGTATTCGCGATTAATTTGAAAACCCCCATGCCCTATTCACTAGTCCAGGGGTCTCCAAACTACGGCCCGCGGGTCAAATCCGGTCCGCCAGTGTCATCCATCCGGCCTGCGACAGCTTATTGATGCTGCAATAAGTCGGATCAAAAAACACAAAATGATAATAACTAGGTTTTATTGACTTGCCTGGTAAAGCTTAATGACAAGCATAATAGGCAGAAAATTTAACTTAAGCATAACAACAAGCAAGCTATTGAAATGAATCCCACTAACATTATAAACTAGTGAATATCCCGCGGTTACCCTCGGTAGTTACGTTGGGGTAAAGAGTATCGCATATGTATGCATATCGATGTTTGAAATGTATATAATCAAAGAATTGAATTCCTGAATTTTTTCCTTTATTTCCCTATAATTCGAAGAATTGTTTTCCTGAATCAAACATATGATTTTTATCCTGAAAATCCCTCAGGAACGGAAAAGCTAAATTAACGCGAATGAAGCCGCGGGGTATCCACTTGTAAAAAAATACTAATGAGATTTATATAATTATGATTTTTCACTGACAATAGTGGATCAATTTTATTTGTACCAATTATTAAAATAGATTTAAGATGCTCATCGGTTAACTGAGATCTTTAAACATTCTCTGTGTACTTCATTTTGGAGAATGAAGCGAATTTAGCAAGCGTATGCTCGCTCAGAGCGCGTACTCGGCGACTAGTCTAGAAATTATAGATAAGGCAGAAAAATTAAAACGGTTTTGGCCCTCGGTACTTACTGGAGAAAACAGTATGGCCCTAAAGCTGGAAAGTTTGGAGACCCCTGCACTAGTCCAAAAAAAAGAGTCTGCCTTTTATTTTTTGATTTGCCAAAAATCTAGTCTACAAGCAAACAAGCATAAAAATTTGTATGAGATTAAATATAATAAATTCTGTATAAACTTTAGAGTTTAGATTATTATTGCATGTCCCAAAGAAAAAACGAATCTTTTTTAACCCTTTATGGTCGAAATTAATTTTCCTCATTTCCAGTAGTCTGGCCGTTGGTATTACAGGCTTCAGGTTCGAATCCTGGCGGAGGCATGGATGTTTGTGAGTGGTTCGGAAATCCACGTTAAACTGTAGTCCCGGTGTAATTAGCGTAAAACGTACAAAAAAAATGATCGTAAAGCGAGAAACCACACCTCATTCCCAGTAGTCTTGGTCCAAATTAATTATTGAGTTATATCAATGTATTATCGACCTATTTTTTAATTGATTTTTCATTTATTACTATATATGTTAGAAAGGAGCCTAGTGGGCGAGTGACCAGCTCTCGCTGCCACAGGTTCGGGTTCGAGTCTGCGATGTCATGGATGTTTGTAGTGGTTCAAAATCCACTTTAAACTGTAGGTTCCCGGTCTAGTGTGACTATAAAGCGTTGGGCGTAGGGCTGACAACCTTACCCCGTAAAAAGAAAGCATCACATGTTTCGGAATCTGCCAGTCGGCAGACGGTTTTGGATCACCATGGGGTTGTTGCACCAATGAAAGACGAAAACGAAATTTAAATTTTTAACAATATTTTAACACAGGTGTTTATAGCGACTCCCGCGAAGATCTCACAAAAATAATAATGTACTACAATGTATATAATGTATACACAAAGTAATATATATATAGCAAAAGATTTCTAACGGCATTCCTAAATTTCAAGATAAAGATTCCTAACGCCGTTAAACGGTGCAAGGTTATCCCTTTAAAACCATGTCGCGCCACACTCGACCTTGTACTTACTATAAAGAAAGATGATGTTGAGTCAGACTCGACGTTGGATCGCAAAGGGACACGATTTTTATATATGCCGGCATACGAAAATATCATTTGTAATAAAGGAATTGACGTCAGACCTTGACACGCGCTCATCTGTGTCATTCTTCTTGAACTATTGTGAAGGTATTATTGGATATTTTATATCAAATTATGGATAAGCAGTAACCATGGCAACGATTCGTATCTACATGTAAATGATTCTAGCTTTATTGAAACTCGGAACATTATTAATTGCTGTGCTGGATTCTTGTCATTCATCTCCTTTCAAAGTAAATTGAATACCTTATTGTTCAGTTATATTATGACAAATATATAATAATTCTTTAAATCATGTAAGGGAAGTATGTATAAAATTGGAAATTTTGCGCTCAAGCTGTAGCTATCCAGCGTAATAATTTTGTGATTTTAAAAAAATAATAATAATCACATTTTTTTCCAATGATATCTTTAACCCTTATACTCTTATATTCATTCAAAATCAATTAATTTAATTAATTTTCTTAATTTTCACAATTTTCTACTTTTCGGCAAATTTCTTTCTTACTTATCTTGTACGAGTTCAGTCGAGTTAACAATTGCTATTTTCCGTATATGTAATGCGATATAAAAATTCATTTAAAAAAAATAAACTAATATATCTTAAGACTTAAATCTTATCTTCAAACCCGTTTCTTTATTCTGGCTCATTTTCTCAAATGTTTCTCAACAGGTGCGCCCTGTGTATTTCAGAGAAACATGTCTCCAAGTGTAAAATTAAATGTAGTTATTCATTTTCTTATTTGTTGTTTTCTTGTTTAAAGACAGCTTTCATTATAAGCAACTAGCCTTTCTGGTTGATTTTTTTTCTTTTATGCACTTATAAAAAGCGCCAAACATCGATAATACACCAAAAAATGCTTTCGAGAAACAATTTCCAAGGTTGGCTATTAGAAGTGTTAGTGTCTATGTGATTTATTGTAAAAAAAAAAAATCCATTGCAGTCTATGAGACTCCACCATCTGTAGGTTGTGGAGCTGATCATTTAACATTAACTGAAGAAGAATTGGCAATTATATCCACTGATCGTGGATTAAACAAAAGGAATTATCTGTTGTATCTAATTCTCAATATACTGCAGCGCGGGCAGACATCCCATGAGTAATCTACTCAAGAAGGGGACAGCTTCTATTGTGATGGAGCACCTGTAGGTAGAAGGCTGACTTAGCTGAAGAAGGTGGAAAGTGCCTTCCGAGAGAACCTTTAAGGGGAGCTACCCCGCATTTGAGTAGCGCATTGGAGAAAACCCAGAAAACTCTCACCATGTAGTCCGACAAATAAAACAAGATGCTGACCGTCACAAACGCCATCAAGACTCTTCATTTTTGAAACAGTGTCTACAACAAAGCCGCCAGCGGATACAACTTCCACCCTAATGCTCACCAGCGACGTAAGTTGCCACTGAGCCACGAGTCGGGCTTCTAAATACAAAATTTCACATAAAGGTCTTATAAAAAAACAAAAATAATTTATATGAAAATGAAACAAAAGTAATTTCAATGCAAAAATACTAATTTTATATAATTATATCCATTGAACCATTACGTTATGAGTTCATGTAAAAGTAATTCCAACATATACATTACGTGTAAATTTATGTAATGTCTATAAAAGAGTTCCACTAGCGTATTCACATGAGAGCAGAATTCGATAATATAATGCGAGTTTATATAAAGCTCGACTTGGAAATGACCCTGAGGGATTGGTATATCAGCCATTGATGCTTTCATATTCGTCATTGAAAAACTTAATTCCAGAAATCTCTTACCATTCTAACCTTCGAAATATTCGTTACATCTCATAAACCGGTTTCTTTTCACTGTCAATCTATAGTGTCAGATGGAACAATGGAATCCGATAGGGTATTTTTTTATTTTTATTATTATTGTAAAGGTTACTTGTCTGTTTCCTGATCCTTGAATATTGCGTCATATTTATAGTTTGAACTTTATTTTGACCAGAAGAAGAGGTGTCAGATGAAAAGAGACGCAACATTGTTTAAATAAAGTAGATTCAATTAAATTAATTTTCTAGTTCTTAAAAAAATGGCTTAATAAAAGATTTCGTGATAGAGCAAATATAATAAACAATTTTATAATAATCAATCTGCTTTTGATGCATCAGTTATATTTAATGTTTATTATTATTATTATATCAATGTTTTTTAAGGGAAAAAAATTCTGGCTTAAAAAATAATGTTGATAAAATTTAATTCGGAGGTGTATAAATGTACATTTTATTGATAAAATTACTAAATTAATTCATTTTATTCAGATTTTTAAAAATTAATTTCTCATGTCTTTAATTGCTGAGATTCTTTAACTAATTGAAAATGGCGCCTTTATTTTGAATGAATTTTATAGCAATGGAGCAGAGATTCTGAATTTTTAAGAGAGCTGCATACTCTTGTATTGCATGTTGGAGAAGTAAACTCTCAACTGTTAATGGGATTTTCTGTGCAGAGACGCTCTGTTACAATCACCATCTAGTCTATTTATTTTTCAAAACAATGACTGCAGCTCATTCCACCAAAGGAAATCTAACTCTCGTCTTTTTTACAACCTAACTAGCGTGCACTTTCCCTGGGTCATAAATGTGAAATATTTATACGGTCGAGTACATCAAAATTCGGGGGCAACAGGCGTACCGGTTATGGAGTTCCCTAGGTGGTTTTTAAGAACCACAATACCTCCACATCTTAATTTAGTTAAAACATAAAATTCTTATTCCTCCTCAGACCAAAAAGTGGTTTAATAGCCTATTGACTAGCGATCTGGCCTTTTAGTACCACACGCTTCAGGTTCGAATATCTGGCGGCATGGATGTCCGTGAGTGGTTCGGAATCCACGTAAAACTGTTAAGTCCCGCTCTAATTAGCCTAAGATATACAAAAAAAAAAAAAAAAAAAAAAAATGACCACAGAGTGACAAACCAAGCCAAATCACCACTTAATCCTCCAAATCCAAGTTATTTTCACAAACATCATTTTTTTTTAAATTTAAAATGTTGCTTTCTAGATACGTATTATTATGATTTTTATTGCCATCTGTTTATTTTCTATTTTCTATTCTATTATACATCTAGAGTGCAAAAGGCACGATGCATAAGATTCAAATGCTTTCACTTTGTATCAGTCCGCTTTGTCACTTGTATGAAGAAATATTTTCTTAATTAAATTGTTCCGTGCAGCTTTACTTTCAATATTTTATTCAATGTCATAAATATATGAGTATTCTGTCATTAAACATACAGCGCTGTTTCGAATACTGAAACTTAATATCAGTCATGCATATTTAAATGATCAATCTTACAATTCGAGTTTGACATTTTAATTTCCAAATATTACTTCCCCCATCTCCGAGAGATTCGCCTGGATAAATGAATATATATGTATCGCAGAAATAAATTAATGACGGAATATTTGATGAATTTTCTTTTCATCTTATCTATAAACTGAAGGATGAGAACCAAAGGATGCGAGATTTATTTTGTTTTTCTTACATTGTACACGAGAAACGAGATGAGCCAATAATATTATTTTAAGAAAAGACCGTGGTGTTATATTTTTTTTAATTTGTAGTTTATATTAAAACTTCATTGATGTACTAAAAAAAAAAAAAAAAAAATCGAGATACGATGAGAATGAATAAAATGGCCTGTGCAAATTTAATTATTTATATATGAAGGAAATAATTTATTATATTCGTGGAGAAAAGGAAGTTGCCTTGCATTTATAATTTAAAGATAAATTGAATATTTTTGATGATAAAAGATTGGATTGTTTTCCTCTGATATATCATCCATACTTTTTCATCAAAAATTTGGAATCATATTTTTTTTTTTAATTCTGGTATTTGTAATCATATAACAGTGCTGTTTATATTTAATGACAGAATACTTAATTAGTTGATTTTAAAAAATGTAAAATAAAAATGTCATCTAAGGCTAACAATAATTAATCTCTGAAATAATATTTTTCTTTCGAATTTATAGCAGCCCGACTTGTGGCTCAGTGGTAGCGTGCGCCGCTGGTGAGCTTTAGGGCTGAGGTTCAATTCGCTGGCGGTTTGTTGTAGACACTGTTTCAAAACGAGGAAACTCGATGGCGTTTGGGATGGTCAGCATCTTCCCTAGCGAATTGGACTACCTTGTGGAATTTTCCGGGTGGGAGCTACGTCATCTGGCTGTCAGTGACAGTTGGTCGTAAATAGGGTCCCGCGAGAATCTCTGATGTACGGAAAAACCCGACTCAGGTCGAAGCGGGCCAAAACAGATGACTCATTCAAGGGTTCTGTCCACATTGAAACAATTGGTTCGCGTGGTTAACTGACTAGTTCTCGTACTTTCGTCTGGACGCTGCTAATCTATTACAAACTCACTTAGCAATCGACTTCTGGAATACTGCTGTATTTAGTAAACCTTGCAAAAATTTTTTTATTTTAAATTAATTCGTAACAAAATGTTTTGTTTTACGTTCCAAGAAAAATTCCTTCTATTAATCTTGTTTTGTGCTTTTTTAATGACTGAATCTTCGGGGGAAAAAAGAAGGTTGGTATTGCATATCTCGGGCGCTTTTTAATATTCATGCGACGGCAAACTCAGTAAAATTTTCAGTATATAAATCAGTAACCAAAGATAACACTTCTTCTTTAATGTTGAATAGATCTTTTATTACATATACGTTGACGCGTACAACTAATGTAAAATAGAAACCTATTTAACATTAGTCTCTATTTTTACATGTACGTAAACGTCTTCTTTAATGTTAAATAGGTCTATGTTTTTACATGTGCGTAAACGTCTTTTTAATGTTAAATAGGTCTCTGTTTTTACATATGCGTCGACGTCTTCTTTAATGTTAACTAGTTCTCTGTTTTTTTTACATATGCTTTGATGTTTTCTTTGCTGTTAAATAGTTCTTTTTTTTTTTTTTACATATACGTTGTTGCATTCTACTAGAAACTCACTTAGTGATCGACTTTACTATTGTATTTAGTAAACGTTACAAAATGCATTCCATCCTTAACATCTGTTCTGCTTCAAATTCCAAAACGAATCTTTTAGCCCAGAAATCCATCCTTTAATCCTTCCTGCGATTTTTTCTCCTTCTTTTTTTTTTTTTTTTAATGAACGAACCCTCCGGAAGAAAAAGAAGAGTTGGAATTGCATGTCCCGTGCTTTTATTGTGACAAGGAATTGAGATAGCCGGAAGCCAACTCAGCCCGAAAGAGACAGCTCCAATCCCACCACGGAAATGAGCAGCTCTCTTCAGAAGATAAGCTCCACCACCCCCACCCCACCCCTCTCTCCTCTTCTTTTTTTCCCTCCATGCCCTTTTCTTTTGCTTTTCTTTTTCTTCTTCTTGCTGCTGTTATTGTTACCGAAGAAAAGTGACGTCGGATCGTTAAAAGGATTTGATGAAGAAATGAGAATGAATTTTTATTTATGTTGTCAGTATAGATTGCTTTTGCTTGATGGATCGCAGACTGTTATTTCTCGCAGAAAATTGAATAAAGAAAAAAATATATATCCGATATTTTATGTGTCGAACATCATTGTCGTGAGTGTATAGAGTTGTTCAATTCTCTCGCATATAGTGGTGGTCCAATTTTCAATAAATGGCCATGCTGATTTTGCACGATGTACATTTTTTTGTGTGTGTGGAGCCAAATATGTTGGACTTTGGTTATAACCATGCTATAAAGTTGTTTGAAATATTTTTGCAAAAAACGTGACTGACATAAGTAAAACTGCCTTTAGCTAATTTTAAAAAAAATTATCATGGTTATATGGCAAATTTTTAATAGAATGTCATGGCTACATGTACTGTTTTTTTTTTTTTTAATTCCATATTATACCGATAACGAAATATACACTTTTGATGGCCCGACTCGTGGCAACGTGTGCCGCTGGTGAGCATGAGGGCCGATGTTCAATTCACTGGCGGCATTGTTGTAGACACTGATTTAAAAACGAGGAGACTTGATGGGGTTTGCATTGTTCAGCATCTTGCCATGTGAGTCGGACTACCAGGAGGGGATTTCCGAGTTTTCTCTCATACAATATGCAAATGCGAGTTAGTTCTCCCTAAAAACACCGCCCTCCTTCGGCCATACGGAACCATGTCAGATTTCTATCTATGGGCGCTCCTTCACAACAGAAGCTGCCCCTTTCCCTCCTTGCATGAAAAGATACTCATGGGATATACATCCCGCACTGCAAAATACTGATAGTTAGACACACAGACGACATTTTTGATATCTTTCTTTATTCATCATGAATATTTCTTGCATGCTTATAGGGTGGATTTCAGTGATTAAGTTTGAATTTCTGCATTCAAACTAGAATGTCTATCAATCGTGGCAAACCTATAAGGAAAAAAACTGTAGACCGTCTTATTGAATTGCTCCATATATCTTTGTGTCGATTGTTCTAAACACACTGTATTTGACGATTCGATGTTGAAGTTTCCTATCTGAAAGAATTTGTGCTACATTATCTTAGATCAGAACGCAAATGAATAATTACATTAAACAGATTTCAATGGATTTTGTTCTAATCAAAACATTTAAGATGATAATTTTAACCAAACTTTATAAAGGTTTTTTGCCTATACTATAAACTTCATAAAGGTTGTATGAAGTTGATAGTATGGGCAATAATTTCACCTGAATCAGGTAAAAAACGGAAAATCAGGTAAATAACAGAAAGTTATCTGATTAATAGCATGCAATTATCAGACTAAATGATCAAATAGGGTTTTTCAAATGCTGTCGTTATTGAACACCTCTCAAGAAAATAAATAGCGGTCTGGTGTCCAATTGACTAGCGCTCTGGCCTTTGGTACAATAGGCTTCATGTTCTAATCCTGTCGGTAGCATGGATGTTTATGAGTGGTTTGGAACCCACACTAAACTGTAGGTCGCCGTTGAATTAATCTAAAGTGTACAGAAAATAACCATAGGTCGACAAACCAAAGGAAATATATATATATCACCTGAATTAAAGAAATATACCCTTTGCATTTTACTAAGACGTATATATAAATGTTTCTAACTAAAATTTTTAATAAATTCCATCATAAGATGTAATTAGACCGATTTGGGCTACTTTTTGCAAACTGTTTAAGTCTGCCTAAAAATAGGTATTTTCAGGGTCAATATTTAAGTTTATTGATCAATTTAATCAAATGTATAATTTAGCTGAGCATTTTTTTTAGGAGTTCAAATCTTTTAGAAATTACCTTTAACACATGTAAAAATTACTTATATTCAGTAGCTAGTAAAAGTTATCCATACTGTATATATTAAGTTATTATGTACAGTATATATTAGGTTGTTACATACAGTGTAGATAATCCCGATGTAATTTTGAAAAAAAAAGGGATGGATATAGAATAAAGGACAATTTTTTATACATATTTTTTTGGAATCATTGAGAATATAAAATGTTTTTTTTTTTTAAATTAAATATCTTTTAACTGTTCGATATAACTTGATATTATTATTTGAAAGCTGGGTGAAACTAACGTTAAAGGTTGAAAAAATAGTGTGTGCTGATTATTCGTAGCGTGATAGAAAACTAATATTCAGGAATCATAAGTCCGAAAATACCATTTTATTTTCCTTTTCATATACCTTTTTCTTCATTTAATCCATATTGCATGAAATTCTTATTTACTAAAATAGTTGCTCTTCGCTAAGCATAAATTTAATTTTTTTTTTTTTTTTTTATGAAGAAATTCAATTAGAAAAGAAATGAGGTAAAAAGCAAAAGGGATGCTAGAACTTCTTTTTTAAAAGAATTTATGTTTATCTCCTTTTATGATTTTCAAATCGCCTTTATTCGTATTTGTTTTTAATTATTCTGATGTCTTTTCATCTCGAAAATTCGATCCACTGAACCAGTTCAAAATTGCAATTGTTAAGCGCATTTTAATTGGATGGATATCATTAAAAATTTTCGAATTTTTCAATTTTAATTATCAAAAATTCAACGATAAGAAGAAATAGCAGAGCACGGAAAAAAAAAACTTTCTTCAGTTTTGATGTTTGTGAATGTAAGAATTATGAACTGGCTTCCTGATTCGGAAATTAAAAAGAAGAAAAAATTCGAATCGCTGTTTTGTAACGGAACTAATTAATTCTAATTTGGGATGATCCTTTGTTGATAAAAAGGGGGCTTCCATTCTTATTTTAATTAACTTTCATATTAACATTATTTATTTGCCTGTTTTTAATAACGTTTCGTGTACATTTTCTTATTATAGAGTATGTCGTATTTTATATTTCGTGTTAATTGTTTATCTTCTTTTCAGAGATTTTTATTTGTAATAATGTTCTTTCACTTTAATGAAGGTGATTTTTAAGAAACTATAAATGTCTTATATATATGTATTTATTTTTGAATTGTTTTGCTTTAGGAGTTTTTAATTGCTTAATATTTATATTAATTATTTTCATCACTACTTTAAAAATTTTGTTGTGTTGATATGGGTGGCAATATATATATATATATATATATATATATATATATATATTGTTCTAATGCAGCTGGCAAATACTTAGACAGTTTGGTTTTGGATGCCTTAAGGCAAACGCTGCACAGACGTTACTCGCTTTGCATTACCCAGGGGGCGCGTGTAACTTGAAAATAAGCCACGGACGCGGAGTAACAATGCCCCCGCAACGCTCTACGATCCTGTTAGGACCCGGACCTACGGTTTTAAAGGGGATTCGAACCACTACAAACATCCATGGCACCGCCGAGACTCGAACCCGAAACCTGTGGTACCGAGCGCCAGAGCGCTGACACTCGGCCATTCAGGCCCCTGGGTGGCAATATATTGACACGACAATTTTCTTTAGTGGGAGGAGGGAAACCGTCGGGCTAAAATCTTTAAAAAGCAAGTTTTTATTTTAATTTACTTTACTGCCATTTTCTGTATGGCAATTGTACAGTTTCTTTTACTGAAAGTAACGAACGAAAAAGAAAATTTCTTAAAAATTTTTTGTATAATCTTCAAAATCAAGTGATGCCATTTATAAAGAATTTCTCGTGGTTGTTTGATTTACTTATGAAATGAAAATTTTGGGCAGAGAAACTTCTGACGAAAAATAATTATTAGATTAATCAGTTATCTCTTGATTCAAAACCAATGTTCACATTGATAAACAATTACTGTAAAAATACAATTTAACTTGCTTTTTTTATTTATAATTTTATTTTAATCTTTGTTATCTAAAATTATTTTTTACTTAATGTTTATTATGAAAATATTTGTAAGTTTGAGGGGTTTTTTTTTTTTTTTTTTTTTTTTTTTTTTATAAATATTCTGAAACAATTCTTAAATTCTGAAACACTTAAAAAAAAATTAATGATTAATTATTTAAGTCGCATTATAATAAATAAACAGTAATAGTTTTTTATTTATTTTCAATTGTAAGAAAAATGACAAACTCTTACGAGATCAAAATAAATAAATGAAATAAACAGTGGACAACACACACAAGAAAAAGAAAAACAATAAGAGAAAAATTCAAATGTCTCATCAGCAAAGTTCTAGCGCTCCAATATCTTTTCACCTCGGAGTCACCACGTAACGCCACACATCCTGCTATAGGGTGCCTGGCCATGATCTCGTGTTTCCCTCAGAGATGGGCAATTTGAGCTATTAAAAATGCCAATGCAGTGCAAATGGCTCACTAAACACTCTTGGTCCACAGCTTTTTCACGAGGCTTGTCCGAAATACCCTGTTTCAAAATGTTCCTCCAACTCCTCGAGATACGAGCAGTGAACAATGCCTTCCATCTAAGTCTCATTTTGTTTTTGATATAAAGTTTCATGGAATGAAATGACTTCAAAGTATTTCTGTTGGACCATCCGTGTGCCCTTCTTTGTCAGCAAATCTGCTTGATCATTACCTAAAATGTCACAGTGTCCAGGGATCCAATGGAGGACGATGTTTTCCCCTCTACAGTCAATCTTTCAAGAAGAGTTCGACATTCTAAGATATTAGAGGATGATAGCTTCATATGGCTTGAATAGTGTGGCAGCCCTGAAGTCAGAACAGTAATACCACCTTGTTGTCAAGTGTCTGCTTCAGCGCCATTACTTCTCCATCGAAGGCGTTTTTTGTTTTGAGACAAGAACATGAAGAGAAAAAAAAAAATTAATAATAATTATTAAATAGTTAATAATTTTAAATGTGATAAATTTATTGATATTATACTTTTTTTAAGTAATTTTGAGCAATTAGAAGATTTTTATCCATTTTAGATTAAAATATTACTCATTCTAAATTAGTGTGATATTAAGTTCTTATTTTTTTAAGTAAGAAGCAGAAATTTCACGTCAATATTCTGTTGAATAGAAGATAGAAAATATCCCCATACAAAAATATATTATGTTATGGCACATTATAGTATAACTATTGCACGCAACTTATATAAGAGTTGGTTAAAAAATAAAGAATAAAACCAATTTTTTTAACAACAGAAGAAAAAAGATGCTTTAATATTTTATTCTTCTCTGAAATATCGCTAACAGCCCTGTAAAAATTCCTTCAAAACTTTCTGAAATGTGTAAAAAAAAAAAAAAAAAAAAAAATAGAATGCAGCTTAAGTTTCACAAATCCAGCCTTTGAAAGACGTCAAAGAAAGAAAGGAGCTTTCACACACACGCGCACAAATCTATTCTAAGAACAAACTCAAGAAACGCAAACGATTTTATTTCATCTTTAAAAAAAAAAGTAAAAGTACAAAAAAAAAAAAAAGAACAAAAATGGCGCCATTGTATACCTTTCATTATTATATCTTCGCCTTTCAGAGGCATATTCTGAACTAAGAATCCGAACAGTAAAAATAAGAAGAAAAAAAGAAAAAGTACTAAATTGTTAAGTAAACTACAAAACGAATAAGCGGGGAACGGAAAACTATTCTCTCGGACACACACAGGAGGAGAAGTTCTATAAAAACAAGCGCCGTAACAATGAAATAATCCGGAAAATGTGTTCTTCGTACTTAGTTATCTCTACAGTCGTTTCTTGAAATACTCTTTAGGTGCTAGAACACTAAATGGGTCTGGCCCTTTGCTTGGCCTCCGGGTAAAAGGAAAAAAAGAAAAGAAAAAAAAGGGGAAATACTCGGGGAAAAAGGAAATGGCGACTCCGAAAAAGTACCTTTTTATCCTGGAACTGGAAAGATGTTGGACTGCTTTTGGACTAGATTTTCGTTGCCAATTCTGACCAATATCTTAATATCAACTGGTGGGTTAAAGTGCAATATTATTATAAGCTTGAATTTTAATTATGGAAAAAAAAAAATTATAAAATAAAACAATGAATTTGTTTTTCAAAAAAAAAAAAAAAAAAAAAAAAAAGAATAGAATTGTGAAAATAAATATATAACTAATTTCTTATTAGTTTTTATGATTTTTTATAATAATTAACATTTCTGTGAAACAAAAATTGGATATTGGAATAATAGGATGGAAGTGGAAGAGCTCTTAGAATGCTTATTATATATGAATAAGAGGATGGAAGTGAAATATGTTGTTTTTGCATTGATCAAATAAAGCAATATATACGGAAAATTAAATAAGTGTGTTATATTGATTTTATACATTATATTAGTATTTAATAAAGAAATGTCTCTGGCGTTCATACCACAGGTATCGGGTTCAAATCCCGGCTTTTGCCCATGGGTGTTGTAGTGGTTCGGAATCCACTTTAAGCCGTAGGTGCCGGTCCTAATAGGATCGTAGAGCGTTGCGGGGGCATTGTTACTCCGCGTCCGTGGCTTACCATCAAGTTACACGCGCCCCCTGGGTAATGCAAAGTGAGTAACATCGGCGCAGCCCTTATGGCGAAAGATCACGGTCTGTTTGCCAGCTGCATTAGAAGAAAAAAAAAAAAAATAAAATAAATGTAACATGTGGGCGCTATGATGAGATTATTGTATTTACTTCTAAATTTTTACCTTCATTTATTTTTCTTCTTTATTCCCATGCTAAATTCCCATGATATTTAATGATATTTCATAGTTTAATTTTTTGCTGCAGTAAAATAACATTTACAGATAATGCTGTACCTTATTATTATTTCATTCAAAATACATCTCTGTGGGAAGAAATTTTAATTCATTCATTTTCATAAGCAGAGATAGAAATTAAACTTTTCACCTTCCATCCTCCAAGTAACCACAGCTTAATTGCTGCTGATTCTGTCTGTGAAAACATATTCTTTTCAAACTATAATTAAGTGCATATTATTTATTACATGCTTTTATTCCGACGTGATTGTACGTAAATCATTAACATTTTATTGATATTGTCGTGTCGATATGGGTGTTAACGTGTTATTATAATTTTTTTTTTTTTTTTGCATTAAGGTAAAATTGTCTGTAATCATTACATAATTCATGTGTGTATGTTTCCTTCTTCAACATGTATCTCTGAAGACATTTGAACCGGTAGGTTTATTTTTTTTTTTTATGGGTTATTGCCGATTTTGAGGTACATTTTTGAATGGGTTATTGCTGTATTCTTATTGTTTAATGAGCATTTTGGGAGACGTTTTACCATATTCTTTTTTGAAATAATTTTTATGTAGTGTTGCATTAGACTTTAAACCCGATAACAACCCCATTTGCGGTTGACCCTTTCTGCCAGCAATCGTAGTATATTTTGTTTGAGCTAGAAGAACCATTGGCCAGTATTATTCTGAGATGTTAAGACTCATTTTTTTCTTATTATCGCAGTATATTATATACATATTCAGATATCACGATTAATTTTTATAGATGACACATGCTAATATAATGTTAAATGTATGGCTAAATTAACTATTTAAATTGCAAATACTAATAAATACATTTTATTTATGGTTAAAATCATGAAAACAAATATTTATAAATACATATTAACAGTCATATCGACACGACAATATGTTGTGAATAAGCATGCCTGTTAGTCTATAGGATGGAAAGTGTTCCATTGGATGGAAGGAAACAAATTTCCTAGATTTGGCCTGACAAAGTTTATTCTAATGAGGTTTGCACCAGAAGTTGAACGTTCAACCATCAAGGTGGCCATATCATTAAATGTTTCAATAAGTTTTGCGAATTCAAGTTAAACGTTTAGAAAAACAAGTTACCTCCCCTTTTGCACACCCACACACTTTGAAAAACAATATATATTTTAATGGTGATTTTTGTTGTGATGAGTTATATATATACACTGAAGTGACAAAAGTCATGGGATACCTCTTAATATCGTGTCGGACCTCCTTTCGCCCGGCGAAGTGCAGCAACTCGACGTGGCATGGACTCAACAAGTCGTTGGAAGTCTTCTGCAGGAATATTGAGCCATGCTGTCTCGATAGACGTCCATAATTGTGAAAGCGTTGATGGTGCAGGATTTTGGGCACGAACAGACCTCCGATGAAGTCCCATAAATGCTCGATGGGATTCATGTCGGGCGATCTAGGTGGCCAGATCATTCGTTGGAATTGTCCAGAATGTTCTTCAAACCAATCGCGAACAGTTGTGGCCCGGTGACATGGCGCATTGTCATCCATAAAAATCCCATCGTTGTTTGGGTACATGAAGTCCATGAATGGCTGCAAGTGATCTCCAAATAGCTGAACATAAGCATTTCCAGTCAATGTTCGGTCCAGTCACTTTTAGAGGCCCAAGTCCATGCCATGAAAAAACAGCCCACACCATTACGGAGCCACCACCAGCTTGAACAGTGCCTTGCTGACAGTTTGGGTCCATGGCTTCGTGGGGTTTGCGCCACACTCGAACCCTACCATCAGCTCTTACCAACTGAAATTGTGACTCATCGGACCAGGCCACGGTTTTCCATTCATCTAGGGGACCAACCGATATGCTCACATGCCCACGAGAGTCGCTGCAAGCGATGTCGTTCTGTCAGTAAAGGCACTCGAGTCGGTCTTCTGCTGGAATAGCCCAAGAAAGACAAATTTCTCCGCACAGTTCTAACAGACAAGTCCCTTGTACGTCCACACATTGATTTCTGCGGTTATTTGACGCAGTGTTGCTTGTCTGTTAGAATTTACGACTCTTTGCAGACGTCGCCGGTCTCGGTCGTTAAGTGCAGGCGGTCGACCACTACGCTGTCCATGGTGGGATGTTATGCCTGAAATGTCATACTCTCGGTACACGCTTGACACAGTGGATCTGGGAATGTTGAATTCCCTAACGATTTCCGAAATGGCATCACCCATGAGTCTAGCTCTAACTAACATTCCGCGTTCAAAGTCTGTTAATTCCCGTCGTGCGGTCATCATCACGTCAAAACCTCTTCACATGAATAACTTGAACAGAAATGAAAGCTCTGCGAAAGCACTGCGCATTTATACCTGTTCTACGCGATGCTACTGCCATCTGAAAATTTGCATATTGCTATCCCATGACTTTTTGTCACTTCAGTGTATATATATATATATATATAATGGTAAATGTATATAACTATTTAAATTGCAAATACTAATATATATATATATATAAAACTTTTTTTTGTTTTCTTCTATCCAATGGAGTGGCTTTCCAGCCTTTAGAACTAACATACTTATTTTTGAAAAACATAATTTATGGTGATTTTTTGTTGTGAAAAAGTTATATATATAACTTTTTTTTTGACCTAATTTTGTACATAAACCATCGAAATAGTTCGTAAAACATGAAACACTTACTGGTTTACTCTGTAATGTCAAGTTTAATAAATGAAAAGAAAGAACAAAAAAAAATTATCGAAGTTCTATCACTCTTCCTGAAAATTTATTTCATCCTCTGACCCTTTTAATGCCCGGATATTTTTTTTTTTTTTTCTTTTTTCTCTGTGCTTTTGCCTTACCGGGCCATGTCAGTGGGACATATTCTTTTTCTTTCTCTGTCTATTCGCTCATGTGCCATTACCTTTTCTTTCCTTTTTTCCCCCATCCACCGTCGGAACCCCCAATTACCTTTGGATGTCCCTCCATTATCGGGTTTGGGGATAAAAATAGGGTTTGAGGGAATCAACCACACCGACGGTCCTGCTTTGGGGTAGTGTTCAACATTTTTATGGCCTGTTTCCGCACACATTCACTGCAATCTTATTCGTGCCCAAAGTGCTTCTGCTGTACAAAGTTTTTAATTTCTCTCTCTCTCACTCTTCTGCCAAAGGTTATTTGCTTTGGTGACAACTATCGTCCACTTGTTTGCCAGTCCTTTAGCTTTATTTTTTAATCTTGTTATAGAAAGCTCAGGAAACTAATAAATCAATAAGATTATCGAAGAACAACAAACTATAATTTACACATGCCTGCTAGGGGTACTAGTAATCGAAATTTATCCGACTGATAATAGAGCTTTTTAGTCTTGTAACGCGTACGTTCCATCTCTTTGACTCATAAACTTGCTTAACTTACTGACCATTTTATGTTGTGGTTGTTCTAATACAACTGGCAATGCAGAAACATTTATCTTTATGGCATAAGCAAGAACTGCACCGCTTTTACTCATTTAGCACTACTCAGAGGGTACGTGCTGGCTTGAAGATATGCTACAGACGCGAGTAACACTACTTCCACAATGCTCACCGAGGTATTAGAGAGGACACATTCATGGCACCGCCGCGACTCGAACGAAACCTGTGTGACCGAGCGCCAGAATGCTAGCCACTCGGCCATCAGACCCCTTTTATGTAATATTGCAAATATTAATAAATACATTTTTTATGTTTAAAATCATAAAAAAACTTGTAACAGAGTGTGAATAAATGCTCAATCTATAGGTTGGAAAGGTATTCATTTGGCGGAAAGAAGAAAATGTCCTAGTTGTTTTAACCTGATAACGTTTATCCCTAGCACCAGGGGCTAAAACGTGACCATCAAAATGATATCATTCTTAAATCGTCAATAAATTTTTATGGATTCAAGTTAAGCTTTTAGAAATGCAAGATACCTCCTCTTCTCCTCACACCCACACAATTTGAAAAACAAATATGTATTTTAGTAAGAGAATTTTAGTTATGAAAGTTTTGAAATATATATATATATATATATATATATATATATATATATATATATATATATACCTGTTTTCTAATATATTTTTTTTATATATATAAACCTGTTTTCTTAAACAATCTATCAAAATCATTACATAAAACATTTGAAATACTTCCTGTTTTTACTCTGTACTCTCAAGTTTAATAAATGAAAAGAAGAAAAAAAAAATTGATCAGTTCTATCACTCTTCCTGAAAATTTATTTCATCCTCTGACCCTTTTGATGTCGGACATTTTCTTTTTCTTTCGCTGTGCTTTTGCCTTGCTCGGGACATGTCATTGGGACATATTCTTTTCTTTTCTCTGTCTATTCGCTCCTGTGCCATTACCTTTTTTTCCCATCCACCATCGGAAAAAAACTCCCCAGTGTCTTTGGATATCCCTCCATTGTTTGGTTTGGGGATAAAAGCCGGGTTTGGGAGAATCAACCACGCCGATAGTCCTGTTCAGCATTTTTAGGGCCTGTTTCGCACATTCACTGCAATCTTATTCGTGCAGAAAAAGGGCTTCTGCTGTACAAGGTCTAATTTTTCACTCTCTCTCACTTTTTCGCCAAGGTTATTTGTTTTGGTGACAAATATCATCACTTGTTTTGCCCATTCTTTTTAGCTTTATTTTTTTAAGCTCAAATTTATAGAAAGCTCAGGAAACTAATAAAGCAATTGATTATTAGATTAGGATTATCGAGGCGAGGCAAATTATCATATTTCCCACCGAATCAACTCATTTTTTTAATATAAAATTAGTGAGAATGCCTGCTAGGGTACTAGTAATCGAAGTTTAACCGATTGATAATAGTGATAAGTTTTTACATTTTTATACAATGCTTTGTTTATAAGTATGATTTCTTTATCTACAACATTGAAAAAATGAGCATTTTTCCATCTTGCAACTCATACCTCTATATCTCTTTGACTCAAAAGCGGCCAGATAACCAATTGATTAACTCTGACCTTAAGCTACCACAGAAAGCTTCAGGTTTGCAAATTCTGGCAGTGCGGATCTGTGAGTAGTTCGGATATTTTTTAATGCAG
>BPLR01007087.1:0-86360 GCA_021605095.1 Caerostris extrusa | reverse complement strand
GGAAGGAAATGTGACATTAAATATTGGCATTATATAGCATATAAATATTGGATGATATTATATATTAAATTTGGCATATAATGCCAAATTTATAAACATTGCATGATAGAATAGATAAAAGTCTTGTAAATCTAGAATAATACTATATTTGTAATTTTATATAAGGTTAAGATAAACTAAACTATTGATAATCATCACATATTTTCGTATTGAATGTATTTGCTCAGGTGTGAAGATTGTTAGCATAACTTAAGCAAGGCATTTTCAACTTTACTGATATATAGCAGAGCTAATACAGTCGCTATAAAATAAAATGACAAAATACGATTCAAATGCTAGTTCATGACTTTATTCAGTGAGAGATTGCAACATTAAATTATCCTACGTTAAAGACAAAAAAAAAAAAAAAAAAAAAGAATTAAATAACTTAAAAATAGTGCTGTTAATAGTTAAAACTGAGTTACTTAAAAAGAAAAAAATTAAGTTAAAATAAATAGAAAAATTAAAAGAATAAATGAGAAAATAATGGAAAGAGTGGAATAAATATTTATGTATTTCATGAAATATTGTTATTTGTATTAACTTTAAGCAACTAATCTTATTTAGTTATTAAATTTATTAAATTAAGTGTTTCTTTTATTTAAATTGTTTCTTTTAGTGGCCTAATTCTAATGCCTTTAAGAAAAAGGCTGTATTTATAAGGCATACGGGGCACGTGTAAATGTATATTGCATTATGTATATAAAATTTTAATAAAAGATAAGTTTCGCTGCTAAACAAGATAATTAATACTCAACAAATATTTATTTTCTGTTTTAATTCTTCTAAACATTAAATTATTATTTTAGATTGTAAAAAAATATTAGGAATTCAGTAATTTGGGTTAATTCAATTTAATATTATATTTAATAATTAAATTTGCAGACTATAAGGATCAATTTTGGTACTTACGTATTAACGGTACCTTGGTGACAGACTTGGCGGTTTTTAAGCGTCGCCAACCTAACAGATATTAAAAAGGTTACCAAACCAATAGAATAGAGTGGTGCCACTTAAAACCGCCAAATCTGTAGCTGCGGTTGGCGCGTGTGCTCTTTATTGCCGCAACTGTCGCCAAGGTACCGTTAATACGTCAGTACCTAAACTTTTACTGAATTAATTTAGAAATATGTTTATAATTAGTTTTAGAGTTTAATTATGATGTAGGATATATAAATAATTAATAAAATTCTACGCGTTAAAAATACCGTTAATTTTTGTTAATGTTTAAATTATTTTCTTTTAATGTGATAAAGAAACGCAATATATGCATGCCTTGTCAATTTTGCAGTAACTAAAAAAAAGTTTTTGCATTTGAAATAAATATTAACAAAATTTTTCAATTTTATTATTTAATATTTAAATTAATTATTTAAATTATTAATTTTAATTATTTATTCTAATTATTAAATATTAACTGCATATTAAATTTTCGCGCATAACATAAAATGATCAGCTTTAAATACATGCAAGAACATAAAATATTTTTCGTACACTTGAATATTTATGATTTTTTTTTATTCGATATCATGCCAGATTTTAGTAATCTTAATTATTATTCTGAATATTGTACTGGGTGACATTTGTCTACTATAATTTAAACAAATATAAAACTGAAACAAATCCTTAAAACCTGTGTCATTTTATACGTTATTTCATAAGTTTCATACGTTATTCTCATTTGTCTAATATCAACTTATTTTTAAAAGCAGTGAATATTGTTTACATTTGTACTTTTTGCGTTTATCTTGTGTCACTAGATATTAATTATTCAGCTACCCACAAAAGTCCAAATTCCATATGACGGTGGATGCACAGGCTTGGCTTGTTTACTTTCTTCACGTATGAAAAGAATTGCATCTGGCAATTTATTCACATTCTAAGAAGAAAAGCAATTTGAAATATTAAACAAAAGCTTGCTCAAATATGCTCGTTGTTTAAACAACTTTATTCTTCACTAACGGGAAAAAGAAAAAATATCTGAGGTCTGTGTTAAAGGTTTTTGATTACAGTGCTATTTCCTAATAATTTGTCCTTGAAGTAAATTGCTATTCAATTATTCTGTGTAAAAGCCATAAAAAGAAGAAAAACATTAATACAACACTATTAACAGTACACGTATAGATATTTCAACATCATTTTTTTTTCATTCGTAATAAAAGAAATCTCAAAAAATGAATCATGTATTATTACGGGAAATATTGCATTCCCTTCACAGAAATTAAATAGCTATTTTATAAAAACATTATATTAAACTATCACTTTCCTAAAATTATATTTATAAGCTAATAATATTTTGCACATCTTAAGTAAATTTTTTTTTTTTCCTGCAATAGCAATAAATTCTTTCACTGTTTGATATTTGAAATTTTTGTGAGTTTTATACAATAAATTTTAATGAAGGACAATAACAGTATTAAAATGGAATAAAATAACATTTTCAAAACTTTAATTGTAAAAAAAAAAATCTGATTTTTTCTGTACTTTAATTATTTAGTTAAAAGAAATAATAAAATTTAATTTAATAAAAATAGTAATTTTTTTTTATTAATAAAATAGTAATTTTTTTATTTGATTTTTTTAGTAATCATTTCATTATTTCTTTAAATAAATAATTAAAGTACAGAAAAAAATCTGATTTTTTACAATTGATTAAAGTTTTGAAAGTGTTATTTTATTCCATTTTTAATGCTGCTGAGTTTCCTTCATTAAAATTTATTGCAGATTGTTCCTTCATTAAAATTTGATAAAATTTTCCCAAGTTTTGCCACTGTGATATATCTCAAATTTCATCCGCAGTTTAATTTGAATCTAAAAGTTTTATTAGTAATTTGAATTAGATCTATTTTAGTTTAAAATGGCACTTAACGCTTCTAGATATATGTATCGATGGTTTGGTCTATGGATATGTATCGTTGGTATGTTTTTAAGGAAGTAATAACAGTTATTGTAAAGGAATTTTCACGATACTTATGCTAATTTATCTTTTAAAAAAAGATTCCCTCCCCTTCCTATTAAAAACTATTATCTTTAGTGAAATAAAACATTTTTCTTCACCAAATAAAATATTTTTATTTAATTTTTAGTTTTTTTCTAAAATGAATTATTTATTAATTTTTTTTTTACTACTTTTTAAAGCAATTTCATTTTATTTAATACTACTTTAAAACAATTTCAACATATTAAAATAATAAAATATCATTTTATTATTATAATTATTATTCTGAGAAAACAATTATTCATAAAAAATAAAACCATGTATTATTGAGATATCCATATATGATTGTACTTAGTTGTCTTATAAGTTCAACATTGTAAATATCACTTTCACTATACTTATCCTAATTTAACGTTAAAGAAATATTTATCTCCCTCTTCCTATTAAAACCATTATCTTCAGTGAAATAAAACATTTTTCTACATTTAATTAAATATTTCTATTTCATTTTTAGTGCATTATTATTGACGTGCATTATTTATTAATTTTCTTTAAATCATCAATATATTTAATACTACATTAAAATAAATTCAACATATGATTTTAATAATATAAGAGATATGAGAAAATAATCATTCATAAAAATGTGTTTCTTATCCCATTTTTAGCTTTTCTAAGAATTATTTATTAGTTTATCTTTAAATCCTCATTTTATTTAATACTACTTTAAAATAAATTCAACATATTAAAATAACAAAATATCATTTTAATAATATAAAGATATGAGAAAATAATCATTCATAAAAATGTTTCTTATCCCATTTTTAGCTTTTCTAAGAATTATTTATTAGTTTATCTTTAAATCCTCATTTTATTTAATACTACTTTAAAATAAATTCAACATATTAAAATAACAAAATATCATTTTAATAATATAAAAAGATATGAGAAAATAATCATTCATAAAAAATGTTTCTTATCCCATTTTTAGCTTTTCTAAGAATTATTTATTAGTTTATCTTTAAATCCTCATTTTATTTAATACTACTTTAAAAATAAATTCAACATATTAAAATAACAAAATATCATTTTAATAATATAAAAATATATGAGAAAATAATCATTCATAAAAATGTTTCTTATCCCATTTTTAGCTTTTCTAAGAATTATTTATTAGTTTATCTTTAAATCCTCATTTTATTTAATACTACTTTAAAATAAATTCAACATATTAAAAATAACAAAATATCATTTTAATAATATAAAAGATATGAGAAAATAATCATTCATAAAAAATGTTTCTTATCCCATTTTTAGCTTTTCTAAGAATTATTTATTAGTTTATCTTTAAATCCTCATTTTATTTAATACTACTTTAAAATAAATTCAACATATTAAAATAACAAAATATCATTTTAATAATATAAAAGATATGAGAGAATAATCATTCATAAAAATGTTTCATCCCATTTTTAGCTTTAGCTTTTCTAAGAATTATTTACTAGTTTATCTTTAAATCCCCCATTTTATTTAATACTACTTTAAATAAATCCAACATATTAAAATAACGAAATATCTTTTAATAATATAAAAGATATGAGAAAAATAATCATTCATAAAAAAAATGTTTTTTATTCCATTTTTAGTTTTTCTATGAATTATTTATTATTTTTCCTTTTCAGCCATTTATCATTTTCTTTAATACTATTTTAAAATAAATTCAACATATTAAAAATAGCAGAATATCATTTTAATAGTATAAAAAGATATGAGAAAACAAACATTCATAAATAATGCTTCTTATCCCACTTGGTAGACAGAAACACCTCGATCGAGTTCAAGAACCCCATGTGGTTTCAAAGGGGCACCAGTAGGTAGAAGCTGACTTGGTTCCTCTTACGCGGTAGGATTGTCAGCCCTACGCCTAACACTCTACAGTCATATTAGACAGGGATCTACGACTTAAAGTGGATGCCGAACCACTACCAACAACCATGGCAGCGCCCCCTGTGGCACTGAACGCCTGTCACTTAACCACCAGGTCCCATTCATAAGATTTACAACCATGTAATAATTAGATATCCAATATATACATGTTGTTATTTATCTTTAAATCCATAATTATAAACATCACTTGTAGAATAAGTAAATAATATTTTCTGTACTTAATGAACTATTAGGAATACAGTACACACATCAAGTATTAACAAGTGGAAACAACTTTGAACAAAAAAAATCGAAAACAACTATTCACTGGAAAAAGTATGCCATAGAGTTTCGTCTCAAATCCTAAGAAGAAACAGGCTTGTTATAGCCAGAATTAACCTGTTACATCACTAACTTTAGATAACCTCTAAAGAACAGCTGCAACTCGTCAATAATGTAAAAACACACACAAGAAAATATTTTTCCAGTAAAAATTCTTTTCTCTCTCAGAAATTCGAAGAAGCACCATTGGCGTGCCGTTCTAATGGCAGTGTAAAAGAACAATATAAAAAAAAAAAAATAGAGAAAGAGAAAAAGACTCCAATCTCTGGAAAATAAAAAGAAAGTCAATTTTTCTCCAACTCCAAATAAAAGTTTTCAAACTAGTGCCAAGAAGAGAGGGAAATATATTTTAGAAAGCTCTGAATAACGATGAAAGGCTGCATTTTCTCACATCTTACATTTTAGTTAGAATCTGGAATTCTAGAAACCGTTAAAGTTGCAGTAGAAGTTAAGGTCATAAAATTTTTATTTGTTTATGTATAAGCATTAACATATTATATAAGCATTATATACTTTCTTATATAAGCATTATTACATTATTATATGCTTACTTAAATAAGCATTTCTTACTAAGCTATAAATGAATGCTGATATATAAACATTAGGATATTTTTCCTTGTGAAGTTCATTGAATAGTTATTTCAACAGTTTTAATAGTAACGATGGAAGGCTGCATTTTCTCATATCCTTATATTTCAGCAAGAATCTGGAATGGTAGAAACCGTTAAAGTTGAAGTAAAAGTTAGGATCATAATTTTTAATTTGCTTATATATAAGCATTATTCCTTGTGAAGTTCAATATTTGTTTAATGGTAACGATGGAAGGTTGCATTTTCTCACATCCTTATTTTTTAGTAAGATTTTGGAATGGTAAAAACAGTTAAAGTTACAGTAGAAGTTGAGATCTTAAAATTTTAATTTGTTTATATATAAAGCATTAACATATTATCCCTTGTGGAATTCAACGTATGGTTATTTCAATAGTTGTTTAATAGTAACGATGGAAGGCTGCATTTTTTTTCACATCCTTATGTTTTAGTAATAATCTTAAATGGTAGAAATCGTTAAAGATGCAGTAAAAGTCAGAATCATGAATTTTTAATTTGCTTATATATAAGCATTAACATATTACCCCCGTGAAGTTCAATGAATAGTTATTTCAATAACAGTAAAAATGGAAGCCTGCATTTTCTCCCATCCTTATTTTTAGTAAGAATCTGGAATGGTAAAAACAGTTAAAGTTATAGTAGAAGTTGCGATCTTAAAATTTTAATTTGCTTATATATAAGCATAACATATCAAAATTCAATGAATAATTATTGTTAGTTATTTCAATTAATAATTAGTTAATAATAATAATTAGTTGTTTCAATATCGGTATTGTTTATCGTGAAGGCTAATATTTTTTAACATAATACCCTATTATCTATGTATATTAAAAAGGTTATTTTACATTTTAGTAAGAATCATTTACGGCAAATTTCAAATTATATGTTGTAAAAAATCAATTCGAGCCAGTTGGTAAATGCAAGCATATAGGAAGGTTCGTATTCAATATTGGACAGAAATGTTGTCACTGCTTTCAAAATTATAATTTGTGCTTATATATAAGCATTTCAACATATTTACATCCCTTTAAATTCAATGAATAATTATTGTTAACATTAAATTTCAATTAATAATTAGTTAATAATAATAAATTATATGATTGTTTCAATCAATAGATGCTATTTATTGGGAAGTAACAATGCTGTACTTTTTTAAAACATAATACAATTCCTATTATCTAAAGTATATTAAAAGGGTTATGAATTGTATTAAATTTTCATTAAAATATATATTACTGTAGATATAAGGTAATTAATAGATAGTCATTTACTTAGCAAATTTCAAATTATATGTTGTGAAAATATAATCAATTCCAGCCAGTGTCTCAATGGTAAATGCATCCAGCATATAGGAAGGTTCGTATTCGAATATTGACAAGTAGCAATGTTGTCACTGCTTTCAGAAACTAGAGGAAAAGATAATGATTGTGCTTAACATCAACAATTCAGATTGCCATCTCAAAGTTTCGTGTAGAATGAGAGGTTTACTGAATTAATAGTAAATATAACATAAATAATAATCACATTAATATTAGTTAATGCACTTACTGTAGATATAACATATAAATAGTAAGTGCATTAATTAATAAGTAATTCTTTACTACAGAGAATTAATAACAATAGCAAATTTCAAATTATATGATGTGAAATATAATCAATTCCCGCCAGTGTCTCAATGGTAAATGCATCCAGCATATAGGGAGGTTCGTATTCGAATATTGGACAAGTAGCAATGCTGTCACTGCTTTCAGAAACTAGAGGAAAAGATAATGATTGTGCTTAACATCAACAATTCAGATTGCCATCTCAAAGTTTCGTGTAGAATGAGAGGTTTACTGAATTAATAGTAAATATAACATAAATAATAATCACATTAATATTAGTTAATGCACTTACTGTAGATATAACATATAAATAGTAAGTGCATTAATTAATAAGTAATTCTTTTACTACAGAGAATTAATAACAATAAGCAAATTTCAAATATGATGTGAAATATAATCAATTCCCGCCAGTGTCTCAATGGTAAATGCATCCAGCATATAGGGAGTTCGTATTCGAATATTGGACAAGTAGCAATGCTGTCACTGCTTTCAGAAACTAGAGGAAAAGATAATGATTGTGCTTAACATCAACAATTCAGATTGCCATCTCAAAGTTTCGTGTAGAATGAAAGGTTTACTGAATTAATAGTAAATATAACATAAATAATAATCACATTAATATTAGTTAATGCACTTACTGTAGATATAACATATAAATAGTAAGTGCATTAATTAATAAGTAATTCTTTTTACTACAGAGAATTAATAACTGAAAATGTTAAAATTAAAAATGTTTATTAATTATGGCTAAGTAAATGTGGTACATTCATGTAATACATGTATACCATTAACTAAGGTACTGAAAGTTGAAGAAAAATTTAACAACTATAATATGAAGAAAATATTTTTAAAAGCATGCAATTTAAATGCTGTTAACCAAACTAAAGTGGCTAATGTGGTTGTATTTTTAAAATTTTACTCCACATCAGGTTCTTCATATTCCACTAATGTAAGCACGAATAGTTCATGAAGAAATAACGGCTTCCGAAATGACTTTTAAAAGTATTTTGATATCAAATATACTATGAGAGAAGTTGAACAAAACTCTATTTAAATCAATACGACTAAAGTAAATTTTTAAACAAGTAATATAAAAAAAAATTTTAAGTCAATTCCTACTTTTTTTTTTTTTACTATATTGCGGAAAGTCCTTTATAAATAATTTTCATTCATTTTTTTTAAGTTTATCTAGTGCCATCTATTTATAGATACGTGCAACTTAAAAAACTAAAATTAATTACTTAAATATAATTAATGAATTAATATTTGAAAAAAACTGTATTAACATCAGTGTCATCCACTACAAGTTCAAAAAAAAAATGTATTTGAACTGGAGTGGATGATTAAAAAGTATTTTATTAACGATTGAAAATTTCAACAAGATATATGTAGGGAGAGTGTGAGCTAATAGAAGGAATTGAATAATATAAAGACCCAGATATAATAAAATTGAATAAGATCAATAGATTAAACTGGGTTGCTTAGTTATTTAGAATGAATTATTTGAACCCTGTAAAAAGACGTTTTGGCAAAGTCACAGGGACAAAGAGGAAGATGACGACCCAAGTTGCGATAGATAGAAGCCGTTAAAAAGATTTTATTGTACTAAAGATTAAGAACTGGAGGACCATTGTCATCAGAGGAATGCTGAGTGGAAATCTCTTCAAAGTAAAACCTTGGCCCACTCTCGGCTGTCGTGCTATTGATGGTGAAAGGTGGTGGTGTATACTACTTTGCCACTTTACATGCTCCATGGTGAAAGTATACTACTTTACACATGCTGTCCCTGTTTACCGTAGTCGTTTCGTATTTTAAGCAGTGGTTGAAATACGTGTCACCGATCGAATTCCAGCATTCATTGTATTACATGCTAGCAGAATACGTTCACAGAGTAGGAATATGATTATTTAATAATATGAATTTAGAATCGAAAGAAACAAATAGGAAATAGGGACAAGATATACCCTAACAAACCCTTCAAAACTTTACTTAAAATATTCCCTCACCATTCAGTTAAGGCAAAATTAATACAAGTTAAATATAATGTTAAACCACTTCACAAACATGCATATTATACTATAAAAGAATTAACATTAAAATTTTAAGAAATCAGAGTCCTCTGCCCCCTTAAGTGCTTGTTTTGCCTTCGGATAAAAGTATCCTTAGAGAAAATGGTAATGTTAACAAGAGGAAATTTTGTTGGTTCATAGCCATAGGCCATATTTTTTCCTTAGCTAACAATTTAAAGTGCATTAACTAATAAGTAATTCTTTTACTACAGAGAATTTAGTAACTGAAACGCTAGAAATAAAAATACATTGTTAAATAAGGCTAAGAAATTGTTTCATCTGATGATTATTTTTTTCTAAAAGTTTGCTTAAAAAATATTGCGAGAGATTTCAAAAGAGATGAATGAAATTTTGTAATTTAAAATAAACTTTTTTTCTTTGTTATAGAACAAATATTTATTTTCCTTTATTTTAACATAATTTTTCTTGTTTTATAAAATGATTTTTAGAAAGATTCACAACTTTAAGTAATTTACATGGAAAATTAAATTTTTTTTTTGCTTTTTGAGAGATATAAAATTCCCCAAAATTAGTAACTCGTTTCATTATTTTTTTTTAAAATACAAGATTAAATTAGGAATTTTTCGAAAAGTTTAATTTAATTTTTTATAGATTGCATTGAATGATTGTAAAACCTTTTTAATAACAGTTTCCAAATAAATAAATTCCTTGTTATAATAATAAGACTGATGTAAATTGCTAAATTATTTTACCAGATAAAAATTAAAAATTATGTATATTATATTTTAAGAACTATTTTTTACTAATTATTAAAAATTGTTACATTGAATATGACCGTATTTTTATTCAAACTGTATGGTTTAACAGCTTGGATATACTTATTCAAAAACGCTTTTGTAACGCAAACATAATTATCGTTTTATTGTATCTTTTTAAATTTTAAGTATTTAGCCCAATGAAATAAGTGGCATATGATACGTAGTACCTTGTTTGCAAATTTTTGAAAAGTAACTGTATTAATTAAAAGATGTTTTTTTATTTCCAATGACAATATAAAATGACTAACTCTTGCGAGGAACCCCCACACACAAGAGAAAAAGAAAACAATAAGAGAAAATAGTAAATGTCTCATCAGCATTCTAGCTCTCCAATGTCTTTTCACCTCGGAGTCCCAACGCAACCCCGGGTATCTTGTTCAATTCCTTCTTTTAGCTCACAGTCTTCCTATATATATTTTGTTCAAATTTTCAATCGTTAATTAAATACTTTTTTCAACATTAACACTCAAGTTCAAATACTTTTTTTTAACTTGGAGTGGATAACATGATGTTATAGTTTTTCAAATATTAATTCAGTAATTAAATTTAATTAATTAATTTTAGTTTTTTTTTTAGATTTAGAGTTGCATATATCTACCAATAGATGGCGCCAGATAAACTTCAAAAAATGAATGAAAATTATTTATAAAGGACTTTCTGCAATATAGTGAAAAAAAGTAGGAATTGACTTTAATTTTTTTTTTATATTACTCGTTTTCAATGACAATAGAAAATGACAAACTCTTACGATGAAACCCCTCCCACACACACAAGAGGAAAAAGAAAACAATAAGAGAAAATAGTCAATGTCTCAACAGCATTCTAGCTCTCCAATATCTTTTCACCTCGGAGTCCCCACGAAGCCCTGGTATCTTGTTATATGATGCCTCTCCATGATCTCATCTTTCCCACAGAGCGGGCAATTTGGGTCATAAAAAATGCCAATGCGATGCAGATGACTCGCCAAACAATCATGGCCCATCACATCAAGTCTAAATTCCGCGATAGCTTTTTCACAAATTTGTCCCAAATATCCTGTTCCAAAATGTTCCTCCAACTCCTAGAAGGGAGATACGAGCTCTTATTTGAGATACATAATTGGGAGCGGTCAGACTTACTATCTGGCGGAATCAAAACAGCATAGATCTCATAACTCCTTCCGGAACTCAAACTGTCGGAAAATTTAGCCGAGTGCCGCGGTGCAGCTTAAGAGAAGCAATAATCACTACATTTTAATTAAATTTAAGAAAGTAAATTTTATTATGACATAAAGGTAAAAATTCACAAAAACCATACTTTTAGGTTTAAACTTAATTATGATCAAATCATGTTACCTGCAGCCAGCCGACCATCGAACTAACAATACTTGATTTACATATCAATTTATACATTCGTGCCCGACATCATGAGCAATTACATGCCTTCAGCATATGACGTCGGATCCAAATGCAAAACGAAAGAGAAATATTTGCATGATTCCCAATACTTTGGGCAACACAAACGTTAATCCTCACAATCTCAGATTTGTGTTGTAGGGCCTGATTGGCAGATTTGTCGGCACCACAGGTTGGGTGTGCCGGTCCCAAAGGATGTTTATTTCGGTATCCTTTAAACTATAGGTCCTGAACGATCTCGTAGAGATGACCGTCAAAACCGATAATTAAACGATGATAAACAAACATATATTAAATTAGCTTGGATTGTGATTCAATGGTGATGACTTAGTAAAAAAAAGTGTCAACCAAATTTAATTCACATTAAAATTCGGCTTAGATTTTGACAAGAATGTCTCGCATCAATTCGCAATCTTGAATGGGATGGGGAATTTTCTAGATTTTCACCCAGTGACAGTATGTGTGGGGCCTCATGACCGAGTAACTAGCTCTCTGGTGCTCGATGCCACAGTTTTCGGGATCGAGTTCCAGCGGTGCCATGGATGTTTGTAGTGGTTCGGAATCCGTTTTGAACCGTAGGTGACGGTCTAATATGACAGTAGAGCGTTGGGCGTCAAGCTAACAACCTCACCCCGTAAAGGAAAACATCTTTTGTCTAGAAATTTGGCAGTTGACAGACGGCCTTGGCCCACCATGGGGCTGTTGCGCTACTGATGGTGATGATAGTGTGTGCAATTAACAAGGGAATGATCTGAATTTGAACAGTTCAATATTAGCATAGTATTAGATAAGTGCAACATGAGATCCTGGATGGATGAAAATTGCATTCTTTTATTTAATAAATATTATTTTTGAATTTACATGAACTGGAATTCTAATTGGTTTAACAATATGGATTACAATGTTTGCAAAATAATGCATGTTGTTTAATTTTTAAATTAGGAAAACAAATTTTATGATCAAAATTAAGTATTTTTTTTCCAAAATATAAGAACATTCAGTAAATAATTAATTAAAAAAAAGGAATGAAAATTATTTATATAAAACAAAAATGTGTGCTTTTAAAAAAATATATTTTTAAGCCAATTAAGTTCAGTCTACTTCCTACTGAAAGATAAAGTTAATTGAAAATGTAACGATCCATTTCAATCAAGTTTGGTAACGAAACAGGTTCGAAAGATGTTTCAGCCTAGTTTTGTTTTAATTTTATTACTGCACAGGATGCAACAGTTGATAGAAAACTGGTCTTGTGGTTTGAAGTGTTTATTTTTAATATATTCTTTTTTTAACTATCGTTACGTTTTCTGCGAAGAGCATTTTTAGTCTCGTGAAGATTATTATGCAAAGACGTCCCGTGAAGATTATTATGAAATATATTTATAAAAAAAATATTTTAATAATATTTTTTTTTCAAGTATTGTCAAATATACTTACTCCTCAGAAATAAGATGATGCTTAAGTTACATTTGAAATAAAATTTTATCAATCAAAAGTTCATAGTATCATATGCGGATTAATTAATGGGATAATTTAATTACGTGTATTAATTAATTTGTATAATTAAATTAACACATATTAGAATAATAATATGTATAATTTATTATTATAATATGTGTTAATCCTTTTAATTAATAACAATGTAAATATAATTTATTAATAATAATAATAAATTTAAATTAATTCTACAATTTGAATCTATAATGCAATATGTTAAGTATTATGCAATAATTGTTGATAATTAAATTATTTATTTAATAATTAATAATTAATTTGTCTATAATTAATATTATAATCTAAGCTAATTTATTCTGCAATATGTATCGATTATTATAATAAAAAAATGTAAATATACCTACATGTAAATTTCAATTTTTTGAAAACAATTAAAATATTTTTCTATAAAATTATAAAAAATTACATACTAATTATTATTGCAATATATATATTTTTGAGATTTAATGAATTTCATTTAAATAATCTATACATTTTAAAATAAAAATTTAGATATATTTCAGAATAAGTTGAGCAATAATTTGAAATGTAGAAAATATTTCATAAACATAAACCTGAAATCATTTTTAAAACTGATCAAAACTCTACTTTAGTGGCATCTGAACAACGCATGCAAGGAAAATGTTATTTATTGCTATCGCAACAACCTTTTACAAATAACAAAGTACTAAATAAGTGTTGAATAGTGTTCAAATACGATTTTTTTTGTATGTCATTAACAGATTGCTGAATCTTATTACGAAAACCCATTCATCAGAATCTCCACGTAAGAAAATATCGCATGGAGGAACAAATACAATGGCAAATAAATAACAATCACAACCCTCCCCGTCGAGCAGATGTTCTGGTGTACACAATAGCTTTGTGTGGGTAATTCCTAATTATTGGGTCGTTTGGATCCTTAAATGTATTATGAAACCAATTTAGTTCTACGTACAGTAGTGATTCAAAACCCATTTAGTTATTAAGATCCTAGGATAGATGGGAAACTGAGGTATATATGAAGGGCTTCCTCGTGTTTAAATACTGTCATATGCTGTTTACAATATTTGAATCTATTTACAGACAAAATTTAAGTTTAAAGCGGTTTAAATTTATTAATAACATACATAAATAAAAATAAATCTGTTATTTCTTTAATAAAAATAATTTAATATGCATCTATTTAATTAAATAATAATCAAAAATATCTTTATTTAATTAAATAATAATATAAAATACATATTGAATTATTTGAAATAATCCTTAATTTGCTAAGGAAAATGTTGTGTGCCCACATTTATTTCTTTATGTAGTTAATTACAGATGAAAATGTAGAAGCTAACAAAAAATACAAAAGTTTTTTTTTTTTAATGACTTGTGTGTGTAACATTTTTTTTAATGTAAAAAATCTATATTAGAAACACTGTTTTCAAGAATTTTTTTTTATCTTGTATGTTGTTCTAGTATTGTATGTTTATCTTGTATGTCAAATTATTGGATCATTTGGATCCTAAAATATGTATTATGCAACCAATTTAGTTCTAAGTGCAGTGATTCGAAGCCCATTAAGATCCAGCGATAGATGGGAAGCTGCAGTATATAGGAAGGACTCCCACGTATATGAATACTGCCGTATGCGGTTACAATATTTTATAGATTTAGCAGACTAAATTTAAGCTTAAAGTGGTTTTAATTTACTAATCATCATCATAACTGGCTCGACAGCCCGTTGTGGGCCTTCTTTAAAGATCCAGCCAAACTGTTCTCCTCTTGGCCGTGGACCTCCAGTTTTTTTTATCTTAATAACCTTTAAAATCAGAGTCTAAATAGTCGACCCATCTCTTTTTTTTTCGGTCTTCCCCTTGGTCGTTGTCCTAAAAGGGTTACATTGAAAACCTTCAAAGCAGCTCTATCACTTTCCATACTAATATATAATAATTTACTAATACACATCCATAAATAAAAAGAAACGTGTTATTTCTTTAATAAAAATAATTTAATATACATTTATTTAATTAAATAATAATCTAAAATACGTTTTCTAATGAATTATTTGAAATAATTATTAATTGGCTGAAGAAAATGTTGTGTGCCCACATTTATTTGCTTATATGGTTAATTATAGATAAAAATTTAGACGCTAACAAAAAAGCAAAAGTCCTTTTTGAGTGGCTTGGGTTTTTTAATATAAAAATATATTTAATAAATTTTAAAATAATGTTTATTTAATGTAAAATATATATTTTAGAAAAATTGTTTTCAAAATTTTTTTATATCTTGTTTTATGTTTTAATTGGAAAATTTTAACATGTAATATTTCAAATAAAGAGCTTTAGCTAATTTAAAAATTATATATTTCCATTTTATTTTATTTAATAAATAAAAAGCGCTTAATCTTACGACTACATCCTTATGAAACTATGATTTGTATAAAAAGTAAAATAAATGTAGGCCATTTTTTAAATCTTGTTTTATGTTTTAATTGGGAAATCTTAAAAAATCACTTTTAAAATCAAGGTCCCTTAACTAATTTTAAATAAAATATATTTCAATTTTATTTTAATTTTTTAATTAAATATGCTAAATCTTATGATTATATTCGTGTGAAACGATGATTTGTATAAATAGAAAAATAAATGTAGGAAATCATTTTTACCTTAATATTAATTATAATTTATATAAGCAATACGCATATCCTAACAAAATCATTTTATGAAAAGTGATTAATTCAATAAAAAGAATATTTGGAAGTTTTATAATAAATATTTTAAATATTAGCATAAGTAGAAGCACAGAAAGCTTGGCAATTATTAATCAAATTATTTTTTGACATTTTGATAGAATTAAACAAATGATTCTTTATAAAGATATATCTTTCTAATTGAACTGTTAAAATATGTATTGACATTATAAAAACTAGATTCTTGTTATTTAATATGTTATATTTATATTATATATTTCATGATATATTGACATATATAATTCTAATTCTAATTATTTCTGTAGTTTTTTTTATGGTTATAGTATTATTATAAGTTTATTTTATTTTTTTTAAGTGTTATAACGAACTAGTAATTAAAAAAATTGAAAGGAAATGTCAAGTAATAGTTTAAAACGTAAAACTAAATATATAAAATATTATGCAAGTTTTTTTGAAGAAATATGAATTTTTAAGTACATAAGATGCTTTCAAACATGTTTTTTTTATTTCTAATTCTGAGAAATATTGTAAAATACTAATTGTGATAATTTTTAGTATGAGGCAAAATGGATAACGTTTGATAAGAATAGCAAAAATATCTCAAACTTAATTTTTGATATATATTATTACGTGTGCAATTCTGTCATCGATACGATCCGGTTTGGTTTGTCGCTCTACTGTCATTTTCTGCATACTTACTGTCATACTGCATACTTTTTCTGCATTACTGCATATACGTGGTTTCCGAACCACTAATAAACATCCTGGCGCTTGCATAAAGCCTTTTTTTCTGGATAACATGAAATTATTGCTCCTTTTTTCAATTGTCCTTGAAATTTCTGATTTTTGACTGTTAATTCTTTGATTATTCCCTTCAAAATAATAAAAATGTTGCTGAGATTACAACTCAGAATTTGTTAAGAATTAAGTCCTTTATGTAGCAATCAATGAAATTCAAATTATGAATATTTTAAAATTATAGCCTAAAATGTACCAACTGCCTTTTAATACTTTGTATGTCTCTACCAGTAGCCCGTGCAATGACCGCATATTCGAATATTTAATAGAATTTCCTCCCACGCATATTGAATATCTATTTACAATTTATAAATAGCTATTGTAAATAGCAATATACAAGAAAAACCTTTAATTTTCAATTCCTCACATGATAAATTCGAAGAAGAATTGATATTAGGATCATTCCACTATATTCTACTTTCTTTCATATGTGATCTTACAACCATTTTGTAAGTTCACATGTGAAAAGTGATTATAATAAATAACAGTATCAGTTCACAGATACCCCTATGTTGGTTCTGCAACAATTTTAAGATTTGTGTTTCAGTAATCGCAGTTTCATAATGCCTGTGACACCTACAAAGCTAAGCCTGCATGATGGCCAATTGGCTTGCGCTCTGGCATTTGCTATCACAAACTTCAGGTCCGAATCATGGTGGCCCGGTTTAATTAGCTTAAAGTGTGCACAAAGGACATTAGAACGACAAGTCAAACCAAATCCTGTCGGTGTCATGGATGTTTATTAGTGGTTTGGAATTCACGTTAAACTGTAGGTCCCGGTCTAATTAGCCTAAAGTGTGCACGAAATGACAGTAAACTAACAAAAACCAAAACCATACCTACAAAGCTAAGGATAAAATGACAAAGAAAAATGAACATAAACCATGCAGTAACATCACGACCACTATGAAAAAAAGTATTGGAATTGGTATCGTAATTTAATAGTTAAATGAAAGACATTTAAAAGGAATTTTTTTATACATCAGAAGCAATTAATCAAAATTGCGCAAAATTTCATAACTCATTGTAAAATGTTTAACTTATAATAATAGCAGTTATTGCTTTTTTTGGCTTAAAAATCAAATAATTAATATTTTATATAAAGTCATTTTATTTGAGTGTTTATCCTCTTTACTGATGCCGATTTGCGTGCCTTAGAAAAATATGAACTTTGCTATTTTTGGGCGAAATAAATAAAACATGGAAAAGAATGAAAACAAACTCAAAAATTAAAATGTTTATTATAGTAATTGCTTTGAAACTATCAGTATAACTATATTTCGTTACAGTGATACGCCAATGTTCATTTGTCAAAAAGTTATAAAAAAAATGTATTAATATCAGAATGTTAATAATTCAAGAACTCTCTAACTTACAGAAAAAAAGCTTATATTATTTCCTCAAAGGATTATATATTTTTAAAGTACAAGATGCTAAGTGCATGCCATTTATTTTGATAAATAAAAAGTTCAATCTTTAGGAGTCATATTAATCCTACAGTTGCTATCATTGTTTCTTTAGATTTGTGAATTTCAAAACATTGACACAAATTTTAGTAGAAGATATTCACAACAAAAGATTATAACATGAATTATTTAGATGAACTGTGACATTTTTATTGTTTAAGTAAAATTAAGGACAGACAATACAGAGGTATAAAGGATGTAGAAAAGCAGATAGCTTCGTACCAAGTTAATTGCATACAAATAAAAATTCTTGTAAGATATGTTTTCTCCAACTAGATATTATAAAAGATATTTTGAAATGTTACATTTTGTTAGTGACGAATGAGAATGTATGAGAAAGTTGTATATACTTCTATTGTTAAAAGCCTTTGCAAAATTGTAAAACAAACAAACAAATAAATAATAATTCAAAGTGCATATAAAACATTATAGAAATGTAACATCCAATAAAACTATTTTTCATTGCAGTAACCTAGTATTGATAATTTTATCACAACGGTTATGACGAAAGTAAAGCATTTATGGTAGCATCTGAATGTAAAGCAAATGGAATGATTTATTGTGTAGTACACACGAATCTAATGTAAGTTACTGCAGCTGAAACAACAAGTTTGCTTACAAATAGCTTGATTCCTACTAAATATTTAACTTCTGGTTGCATTTGGAAAAACATCTTGTCATCAAACGTGACGTGAGTTTTAACGAAAACATGCTGTGGTATTCTAAATTATTTTAGTTTTTAAGCTGGGGTGTTCTTACCAAACCTTTCTTCTGGTTTGTTTATTTACTTAGATGTTTAGATTAGGTTTGGTTGCTGTAGAAATCATAAACTTTATTAAGAAACATAGTTTTGGTTTTGAATTTTGATTACCAATCAAAGTTAGAAAGAACAAAGTGATAAAAAGGAAAAGGAATTGTTACATTGACTCAATAGAATACAAAATATAGAATCACATGATGGGAAAATATGTCTACCAGGAAATCAGTAAAACCCGATATAAACTAATGAACTCCAAGTAAACAAATTATATCACCCTCACTATAGCTTTATCAAGGAATACGTATCCTGTTATTTCTGCTCGTTAGTTGTCTGCATCCAAATCAAAGACACATTTAATGATGAGCTTCTATAAATGGAGTAGATAAAATAATTTTTTTTGTTTAGAGGTCAGAAAGTAAAGGATTGAAGAAGTTCAACCAGAAGAGATCAACTTTGTATTGTGATCTTTATATACATACATATATATACATATAAAAGGAAATAACATTATTCTTTTAAATACTATTTTCTTTTTTTCAAAATATTATTTTATTACTTTAAATTTAAAATGAATATGAAATTAAAAAGAGTTAATCAAAATGTAATATATAAATTAAATATTAAGGATTTTTAGTGCTAATTCTATTTCTTTTATTTCGATATGTTGAAAAAGAGCATCTTTTTTGTCATTCAGAGATAGTTCGAAACCAAAATATTGTTTAAAATTCTTTGTACAAAAATAGCGTCAATTTTACTCTAGAGAAAAAATGTAAATAATAAACACACAAAAGATGGTAAATGAATTTAAAAAAATTCCAAATTTTTATCAATGTCCCATCAACCGTTTTATTTTTTTTAAAAATTTACTTTAAAGTTTTTAAATAATAAAAATTTTATTTCTTAAAGAAGAAATTTTATAAAACTCAAATTATACAGTTTTAAAGATATGTCCTTTAAATTCGTGTTTTTTTTTTTTTAAAAAAAAGAGTACTATTTTTAAGTATATTTAATTTTATTGATTTTCATGGCATAAAACATTTTATGTGTTTTCATTTAAATGTAGACAAAAAAATCTCTAAGGAAATGTGTTGAGATGTGTGTTGTGAAACTTCATTCTTTGTCTAGAATAAACAATAGATTGAGAAACATTTTATAGTCATCACATCTCAGAAATTACTGTTTGTTGCTGTTCGTAACTCTAAAATTTGTATTTTTCGCCAATTTTGTATTTTTATTGAAATAAAAACGAAACAAACGAAAGAAAGAAAAAAAAAAGAAGATGTACAATATTAGGATAAAAATAAAAAAGTATTAGTTGCAGGAAAAGAAACCTTTCGAAAAATCAAATAATTAAACGAGTCCTTTGGAGACAGTACTGAATAATGTATTGAAATGTAGTCATGTATTTGCAACACATTTAATTTATCACGAAAAATAAAGATTAAATCTTTAATAGTATATATATAGTCAGTATTTTATTTTGTTGTTTTTTTATCCCCCTTGGTAAATAGCAATATCTAGAGCAAATCCAAGAACCCGTGTGGTCTCATGGACGAGGGAACAGCTTCTGTTGTGATAGAGCACCCATAGATCGTGTAAATTATCTCAGTGATGCCGACTTTTTACGGGGTATGATTATCAGCTCTACGCCCAACAGTATTAGACCGGGATCTACGGCTCAAAGTGAATTCGAACCAACTATTGAGATTAATTGTTGATGCCATATTTATTTCTCATTCATTGGCGCAATAACTCCATGGTAAGCCAAGGCCGTCTGCCAACTGGCAGATTCTGAGATAGGGATTATTTCCTTTTAAGAGCCCTACAGCCAACGCTCTACAGTCATATTAGACAGGGACTTATGTTTAGAATGAATTTAGAACCCCTAAACACATCCATGGCACAGCAGGGACTCGAACCTGAAACCTGTGGCAGCGAACGCCAGAATGCTGTCACTTGGCCATTAGGCCTTCCTTTTATTTTTGAATACATGAATCATAAATTTAGATTAATTACGTACTTTTTAGTATATTATATTAAATCAGAAGTCATCGAATCAGTTATTAAAATTCTCAGTAATTTAAGCAATTTTTTGAAATTGAAGGTCAAAAATAAAAAAAATTCTTTATGATCTTTTAAAAAAAAATTTTGAATATATATGGAATTCAAAAACTAAGCTTGGGAATATTTTTGAATGGAGTCAACTAATTTTTGATAGTTAAACTCAGCAATATTTTTTAGATTTCTGTTAGGATACAGGATTTAATATCAAATCTATTAATCCTCGAGATTTTTCATGAGGGTTATTTTTGAAACTCGAAATTCAAGTCGCAGATAGAACTCATCGTACCGAGGGATTATCTCTTGTAGTACAAGAGATTTCGAAGAATAAGACAAGTATGTGACTTTTCCAAGAATGAAATCTGTAGGTATTCTCGTCATTGTTCGTATCTAAGACTACAGCAATCTTTTTTATTTCTATTTTCTGCAAATAGTACGCTGGAATGATATAAAGCATTATTAGTTTTTATTTTTTAAATTTTTTCATTTTAAATCGTGATACGAAATTTCACTTATTGAATGTTTTGGATTAACTATCTCTAATATTATTTATTCAATTCCTTCTCTATTAGCTCACACTCTCCCTATATATATATCTTGTTCAAATTTTCAATCGTTCATAAAATACTTTTTATTCATCTACTCAAGTTCAAATACATTTTTTTTGAACTTGTAGTAGATGACACTTGATGTTAATAAAGTTTTTTCAATTATTAATTCATTAATTAAATTTAATTAATTAATTTTAGTTTCTTTAGATTTGCAACCGCATTTGCATATATCTACCAATAGATGGCGCCAGAATAAACTTTAAAAAAGTGAATGAAAATTATTTATAAAGGACTTTCTGCAATAGAGTGAAAAAAAAAAAGTAGGAATTGACTTTAAAAAACTTTTTTTATATTACTTGTTTTTATTAATGGGACTTCAGCTATAATTCTGCATCAATTTGCCAATTGTTCTGCTGCTTATAACGTTAGGGTTGCCATTTCTATTTCTAGTTAAAGTTTGTCAAATATTTACATTTGGCGACAAGCCAAGCTTTGTTTTGAGAAAAGTTGCATAAATTCGACAGTTATGGGAACTTGGATATTTTTAACAGTAAGTATTAAAATATTGTAATATATGCGATTTTAATATACTGAAGTAAAGGCATAGTAATAAAATTTTAGCAAGCCATATTGACAGTGTTTAGTAAAAAACATAAATAATCATAAATTTATAATTATGAAAAATCCATATTTATTTTTCAATTTTCTCTTTTAGGAAAAATCAATTTTAAAATATAACCTATAGAAATTAACCATCATATAATTTCTATATGATGTGGATATTATTGCTATTCCCTTGTAAGTAAACATATTTTTATTTATCATTAACATTAAAATATCAGATTTCTAATTTCACTTTTAAACTTTCAAAATGAATGTAATACACATTCGAAAATCTTTTAAAGAATTTGAAGCAGACATTTGAAATATTTTTATAACTATTCTACTCATAACGTTTTTTCTTCAAATTTTTCTTATTTAATACGTAATTTTATTGTAGTACTTTTAATTATTGACATTTATATTTATTAGTAATTACATTGATATTGAATGTTGGTTTACTCTGAAAATTTTAAATAAAAACTACTTCCGCTTTTGAAAAATGAAAATGTCAAATTAGCCGTAAATCCAGCGTTATCCAAGGCAACTTGAAGAGCCTGCTACACTACACTCATTATAGTGCTCACGTCCTCTATCTCATATCCTTGAGAAGTATGCCCATCCACGTCATAGGTATGGCTACTCTTTTCAAACATTTAACTGAGAGTATTCAATTCCAAAAGCTAACAAGTTGTTCATGCAGCCGCCGTTGTATAAAGATATGTAAAATATCAAAAATAGGACAATATTATCTTGTTTTCTTTGTTTATAAATAAAAAACAATGGTGTTCTTTACACTTCTGAAAATACACAATGTGTAAATATTGCATAATCCTATGCGTGTTAAATCTAGTTAAATTTTTGTAAAAATTTATTTTCATATGACAGGCAGTTTAACCTAAGTCTCAAAACTAGAATGGTAGGGATGTAGCATAATCAGCGTTACACAAGGGGATCTAATAATCTGCATCCACATTGAGCATTCGCAATTTCGAAAGAATATTCCCTAAAATTAATCCTTTTGATGGTTAGTACCTTCCTCCATGATTCTAATGAAAGGGCATTCTGGTTTACAAATTTATCGTATACATTCCCGTACTAGACACGGAAGCTTTGTGTTCTGTAAGGCATGCACACCCAGTATTATAAATTAAAAGGGCATTCTTCAGGCCATTGTGGCCTTTCCTTTAGTATTACAGGGATTAACATTTACTTCATAAGAGGCAAATTCGATAATTGCACAAGTCTGACGCTTATTTCTGGCCAATTCATGTCCCAGTGATAAAGTGCACAATTAGCTTGAGGAGTATAACAGATAACAGAGGAGCAGGAGTATATTATGAGGAGGAGATTATGAGGAGTATAACAGATAACAGAGGAGCAGGAGTATATTATGAGGAGTATAACAGATTTGAAGTCGTTGCTTTTAGAAAGACATGGTCGAGACTTCTGGAGATTCCGTAACGATTGTGAAAACGCGTATAAGATGACACTTATCGACAATCGTGATGCTTGGTGGGAGTGTTCCAAGATTTCTCTGATACCCCACAATTGCGGGGCAGATTTCCCTGAAATGTCCTCTCAATATCTTCCCTTTATCGGACGTTGGTTGCCGATATCCAAAAAAACAAATCACTACATCATATTTTCAATAGATTCGAAGATACAGGGTATTTTAAGTAAATATTTTCTGGCCTTAAATTATATATCATCAATTACTATATATATATATATATATATATATAATATATATATATATATATAACAAACACATATACTGTCAATATAACAAACAAACACATAACTGTAAAACATATACTGTCTAGAAATCTGCCAGAAAGCAGACGGCCTTGTCCCAACACGGGGCTGTTGTGATATATATATATATATTTTTTCCATTTTGATATAAAATATTAAAATATATATATATGTTATAAAATATTATCAGTTATATTCATGCTTATGCATTTTATTTGAAAAAAATTAAATATAGAATTTTTTTTAATTTAATTTTTTTAGACCTCAAGTTTAAATGATAATTTATCTAATTTACTGTGTACGTCCATTGGTGTGTTGAATTTGTTCAAGTCTCATTACAGAGATGGGCACATCCCTACAATTCTGTCACCGTGTAATCACCTCATTCTCTAATCCACTTAATCTCAAATTCAGAATTCAAAGCTGACAGCGAATGAGATGGTATAGTGCTTTCTCTGTTGCAAATACCTTATTCAATTAATATGTCTCTTAAAATCAGTATATTCGGTCCCACGTCGTTAAAATTGCAGCATCCAACAAAAATTGTTCATGTTCCTTAAAAATTCAGTTTTGTTTGTTAGGAAACCATTTTAAAGCTCCATAAATTTCTTAAAACATATTTTAAAATCCTTTTTGTAACGTTAGATATATTTTCTCTTCATGAAATTTATAATGATTAACATAACAGAAAAATGAAAATGTAACAAAAAATTTGACAAATTATTTAATTTATGAATTATGAATATAAAGGAAACGTTTTATAGTTTGCTTGGCTAACAATTTGATTGAAATCTATTTATTTATGAAACATTATTTTTAGTTCAAGAGACAAAAAAAAAAATGCCTCTTCAGAAAAAAAAAATTGTAAGTGAGGAAAATATGATTTAAATTGTTTTTAATTTTATTTTTTTCTATTTCCAACATTTAAACAAATCAAAAAAAAATATAAAAAATATCAATTCTTGTAATTGTGTAGTATAACATTTTTTTTTTTTTTTTTTTTTTTTTTAGAAAGAATTTTTAAATTTTTCTACTTTTTAGAATAACCCATAGCATTTTTATTCCAGAGGTTGACAAAATTATATGACCTTGATTTTTAAACTCACTCTCTATTTACAAATGAGACAAAAAAAAAATATCTTATGTCAGTTGTAATATTATTTTTGTATTAGAAATTAAAATTTAATTCGTGAGAATTTTTTTGCTTCAAAGGCATTTATTTCATTAAAGAATTATAATTAATTATTATTAATGATAATTATAAATTATTATAAATAATAATTAACAAATAGTTTTCCCCATTTCTCTGGTAAAAACGAATTTTTCACCGAAAAAACGATTCGTCATTTGAATAATTTATGAGTCAAGTCAATTTTTGATCTCTTCAAAAGATTGAGTTGCTACTCCCACAGATCCTGTGCTATCAATCGAAACAAGTTGTAATCAGACGAATACAAGTTATGTGGTGGATTAGGTAGAACTTCCCATCTTTCCATCTCTATTTCCCAATAGTTAGGAGAGATTTCGAATTAATATTTCGCTGATTCATTTATTAACATAAATATTTTGATGAAAAGAGTATCTTTAGACTTTTAAATTTCCTTTTTTAAAATATGAAATAAGGAGCACACACTGGGACTATTTAGTTTTATTAAAAATATACAATTAAATTCTAGTATTCCTTGAAATTACAAAACAGAAAAAAAAAAACTCTATCTGTAAGTAACAACGGAAGAAAAAATATTATTTATCCTCCTTTCATTATGTCGGCTGATTTCAAGAATTCTTCTTGGTACTGCTTCTTTTCTCGAATTCAGCGACGCTTTTGATGCAACTTTTGTTGAAACTTAATCCGATCACGTCTCTGGCTCGTGGGATATGGCCTGGCAAGCGTGACATGAAAAAAAAAAATATAAATGATTTGAATTTTCGCAGTTTCTTAAAATAAATAGAATTTTCGAGAAAAGATATTCCCAAAACATTGATAACAAATGCTTCTTAGAAATAAATACTCAGTAAAGTGTTGTATAAAATTCTAACGCAAAGATGAAAATCTTCTTAAAGTATATAGCAAATAGAAAATACTTTTTCGCCTATTTCTTGATGAAGATACAGTTTTCAGAATGCAGTTTTCATTTTATTTTCTTAAGAAGTATCTAACGTTTGCGAAAACTTAAGAATGCAGAGAATTATTATTTTTGTCTATGAATTCCGTATAGAATGTGGAAAGGATATCCCTATTTTTTTTTTTTTTTTTAAGATTTAAAGCAGGAAGCTGATTTGGAAAACAGAACGTTTTATTTTAAAGTCCTTTTAAATTTACATACTCTTAAATTAATCTCAAATTGAAATAACATTGAATATTAGTAATTTTAATATTATTTTAATTTGTTAAAATTTTTTAAAGCATCATTGTCTTATATTTGAAAATTTATATTCATGATAATTCAAAAAATTAACTATAAGGTTTAAAAATTATATGTCTTAGTCACATCAATTGACCACCTGTCAAAAAGTAACCACCTTTGATTTAAAATTTGGTTATAAATAAATATAACGATTGAAATGCTTTCCGATGCCCTAGGACATTTAATATACTCCACTGCAATGTGCTGCCACCTGCCTTTTGTGATTGATTATTCCACGTTGACGTCGAAAGTAGGTGGTGGTCACATTAATGTGACTGGACTGTGTACTTCAATGTACACAATGTATTTAGCTATTCAAAGCTGATTGCACACTGACCATATAACGCATAGATTATACTTATATTTAATATTAAGTATTTATAAGGCCTACCTTTAATTTATTATAACTCTTGGAACGAGTGTAAAGGTCCGTATACTTCTCAATTCCACGATTGTGTTATATGGTACATGTGCAATCATTCCTGGGACCTTTTGAATACATTGTGTACTTGTGATAGAATTAGGAAATTCCCCAAATATTTCCTTTTAAATTTCAACTCTTAATTCAAACATTATTTATGAAGTTTCAAAATCAGTGTGAGGGAGATAGTTCTGTTATGAAAATATCTCTCTGAATGTATTTTTATTCTATCGAGAAAAACTAAAAGCATTACAACATTTTAAACATTTAAGGAAAATTTTTTTTGTAAATATTAATAAAACTTTATTTAAAATAATAATCGTATCTACTACAAAAATATTTAATGAAACATTATCATTATTAATTTCTTTAAAACAGCAATCATATTCTATAACAAAAATACTTTCCAATAAAGATGTGCTGCAAATGACTGAAAGAAAAAAATCACACATTAAAAAATACAATTGTCGTACAATTTATGAAACTAACAATATCTTCATTTCAAGTAGTTCATTCAGTTAGTATACACAATTGACTACAATAATTGCCCTTCAAAGAAGAAAAATAACGACAAATTATTTATAGTACACTTTATGGCAGGAATAAATTGCTAAAGTTACAGGTAATTTTAAGTTGCAGAGCATTAAGAAATCAGTAGTATAAGCAATTGCCTGTGGTACTATAACAGCTCTTTTCGCACATTGAATCGGATAGAGTTTGGATGGCAAACGCAAGTATAGCATTCCATGTGGTTTCAGCTCTATACGAGTACTGGCTGCAAAAGTAGGCAAGCCTCTTGACAGCCATCGATCAGACTTTCTGAAATAGACAAGTCAACAAGGAATACTCTTTGTATCGGGAAAAGTCGGGACAACATATGGTCGTGTATTGTCCTTTTTAATGTTAATAGTGCAGAGGCCACGGTCACAGCCATGAGTCTTAAGTCATAAATGTGACCTGTTGTCCATATCATCACTATATGCTGTGTCAGTATGACTATGACGAATGCAAACTGTTAATGGTCATTAACATATTAAGATAATTCTTGACGTTAACATAGTAGTTCAAGAAAATGATTTTTAATTTGATTTCTTAATTCTGAATTAATATAGATTCATATAAATTTTACTTTCTGATCACTGAAATTTCTACACCGTGAAAGTGGCATGCAATAAATGTCGAACTGAGACAAATCTGTGCTGTGATATGAAAATGATTAGCTCTTTAGTGTATGCTCGTAAAATAGGTAGGAGTAATGCCGCATGCGGACTGTTAACAGGAAAGATTTTCCAAGTGGCCAAGATAAGCCAAGTGATTTTTCGAAAGTTGTCTCCTTTAAATAACATAAGAATAAAATGACTGACGAGAAAATGAATGTCACTGTTCTAAAAAGCGTAGGATGCTCGATATCAATCGTTATAATTTTTCACTAATTTCATTCCGAAATGCCGATTTAGTTTTAAAATGTCATACAAAGCACCCCACGCTTTTAGAACAGTGACATTCATTTTCTCGTCAGTCATTTTATTCTTATGTTAACAATTATTTTTTACTTTTTAGTTTGATTAACTCTAAAAGCGTGTTTTTAGTTTTTTTAAACTATTCATTTATTTTGTACCTTTTAATTTGATTAACTCTAAAAGCATGTTTTAAGTGTTTTTAAACTATAATATTTAAATGAGGTCCCGGTACGGAGGAGAGGAATTATAGTTCTTACAATAATGTAAATGTGAGTAAAACAAAGGCTAAATGCGATTAGTCCGTTGTGCCACTGTCCCACGTAGGTTTGAATGTCTTTACTGAATACTTTCATTCTACATGGGTTAAATTGCTTTTCATAAGTTAAAATAAAATCTCTAATCCTGGCGATCCTAATCATGATGAGATAATAAACTTATCAAACTATTTTAGTGTCGTCGGTCCTTGATAAGTCTACAACGTTTAAATTAAATCGGATCGCTTAAAGTAGGGCAAAATCGAGCCCAAAGATTCAGTTACAAACAAACATACAGGTGAAACTAATGTAAAAGCGTATTAAAAAGAATCAACTGTTTTCTTTCTGAAAGATGCCTGTAAATGTTTCTTTGCAGCTTAAATAGTGTATATGAGGAGAAACAGATCTCCAGGGGGAAAAAGTCAGTTGCATACATACAAACATACAGGTGAAACTAATAAAATCGTATTAAAAAGTGGGATATCTACCAATATATGTAAAAATTTGAACACAGCGTGCTCTAGCAGGACTGGGGTTAACAATCCTAATTGGTACTTACATATCCCTAGACAGTCATGAGAATAAGGAATAGAGGAAAACTATGGGGAGTGCATTTCATTTGTTCCTTATTACCAATACCCAAACGACAGTTGTTTTTCCCGTTGGAATCTTAAAGATCAGACATGTAGCCTGAATCAATAATTTGGACCTTTTGAAGGGCGATAAATGTAAGTAAAAATTCTACGGCAATGTCTTTAACACCACGGATTGTAAACACAGTGACCAAAGCAGCAGATTTCTTTGACTCTGCAGTATAGAAAGACACGTCTATAGCAGTGCGCTCGAAGTTGAACAAAGAAGCAGGACTGTCAGTAATATGTCAGAATTCTCAGATCTTTTAAGATCTCAGAATTCTTCTCTATGATGATAATAAAATACAAAAATAGTGCCTCCATAAATAATATGCTAGCAGATGAATTTTTTAACATGTTACGACACCTGAACTTTATATACATATATCATACTAAAACTAAAATTTCGCTATCATTATTCCCTAATACTATGTTAGAGGAAATAAGCTAAATTTGGTTCCTTTATTATCAAAATCATTTTAATTTCATTAAATCTTTAATTCAGGTTTGCCTTAAGTATATGTTAAGAAATGTCTACAGTTTAAAATAAATATCTGAATCACTCCTGATTATGTACTTCTATTTAAAAAAACATAGCATTGATCAGCATTTAATTCTCACCACCATTACGTAACCAGAAATCAACAAACATAAGACACAAATGCTATATTTTACATTTGTAAAATATTCATGTCTGTCTGCAAGATATGAATCTTTGAAGCTTGCTTCAATTAACAAAACAGTTAACAAAGTTACTTACATAACCAAATCTACATTATATTTTAAGAATTTGCAGTAGGAATTGTAAACTTTTTACCTACTTTCATGGGTCATTCATACTAAATTTATTTATTATTTATTACTGAATTAAAATGCTGCCTTTCTTTATGCTTATTAAGAAAATAAAATCCTTTAGTACGCGACCACGAGAAGAATGTAGATTCTCTGATATTTAGGACAATTTCTTTAATTCATGAACCTTGTTATTTAAACATTTTTCTTAAAACTTAATTTTACTCATAAACTTTAAACCGTCCTGACATCTAAAAAAATAATCAAGGTGTATTTGAGCACCTCAATTTTTTAACAATAAAATGACTTAAAAGTGTTAGTGTTGGAAAAGAAATATTTCCATTACAATTCATTTCTATTGGCAAAACGTTAAGAAATTTTCAAATATGTTTTAATTTTTAATTTTTGTATAAAAATAATTTTTTTATGCATAATTTTTTGTAGAGAGTGTTAACGTTGTAAAATAAAAATATTACTAAATTACACAATTTTTTTTTCTTAAGAATGGAGCATATATAGCATATATTTAGATATTTTCTTATTTTAAGTAACAATGTACGTTAAAATAAGCAAAAGGTTTAAAAAATTGATTTGAAATAAGCATAGAACTGTGAATTTTTTTTTTTTTTACAACTCATAGAAAGACTTGTATTAATTCTTTCAACTAATAGTAAACAAATATATTTCATGATATCATCTGTTTAAAAACTTGCAAATAAAAGTAATCTAACTCACCTTTCAAAAAGTGTCGCTGTCTAATATAAAAGAAATAAAATATTTATATCTACCTTTGTAGCCTATTGCGATGTCTTTTGCGATCACAAACTTTCCCTCAGACTTCCTGCTCTCAAAAATATCCAGTTCCTTTATCTCTTCTGGTGTCTGGTCTTCCAACGACACTGGCTTCAGTCTACCGGGAGGAGATGGTAGTCCTTCCATGATTTCGTGCGTCGCCCTTCCATAGCTTGTTCCAACTGTCCCTTTATAAGACGGACAATGTCCTGTGTAACTGGAAAAAAAAAATTCCCATAAAATTTATAACCTTATTTGCTTAACAGAAATCATTCGTCAGTTTTGTAAAAAAGCAAAGGTGTTTCAAATATGTAAAATATAATAAATTCTTTCACACAAATGGATCTAATATTTTTTTTAAAAATTTCACATTGTAGGGGTAAAAAGTGTTCGTCCATACCTTACCTAAGCATGACCGTTTGGGGCTATTTTGCAAATTATAATATTAAAATCCTGAAAATATAGCAAAATATGATTTTAAGACAGATTACTAAAGCCAATTAGTACATGAGGAATGCAGATATTAAAAAATCAATCTCCTTATGTTGCAGTTATGGGGGCCCTGATGGCTGAATGGCTAGCGCTCTGGCTTTAGGCGCAGGTATCGGGTTCAAATCCCGGCTTTGTCATGGGTGTTTGTAGTGGTTCGGAATCCACTTTAAACCGTAGGATCGTCGCTGCGGAGGCATTGTTACTCCGCGTCCGTCGCTCATCAAGTTACGCGCGCCCCTGGGTAATGCAAAGGAGTAACGTCTGTGCAGAGCTTTGCCTTAAGGCATCTAAGACCAAGCTGTCTAAGTGTTTGCCAACTGCATTAGAAAGAAAAAAAATGTTGCAGTTGTTGCTAATCTGTTGTTACTCATGGAGCTGGTCTGGCTGTATACCAGCTCCATGAGTCTGTGAACATCCAGGAAATCGAAGAAAAGAAGAGGGTTTCCTCAGCCTCCATCCTGGTGAAGTTCACACAGTTCAGAAGATATTCGGGAGAGACACTGTCCAACCCGCTTTTTGGCACAGATAGGGAAAACCTTGACTTTATTAGAGTTTTTGCATAACGTTTTTTATCGTCAGATATATTTCTTCCTAGCTTGCATGCTCACAGGAATAGCTCAGTAGTGCAGTATTACAGATACGCATGGGCAATAGGTACAATGTTTCCTATGAGCATGCGCGCTAGTAAGAAAAGAATATCGGACGATAAAAAACGTTATGCAAAAACCTCTCTATTGTTGAAGGACAAGCATTGAATATGACCAGGGGCAAAGCGGGAGAAGGCAGTCTGTATTTCTCTGTTGCCTTTAAAAGCAAGAAGTTTCTTTCTAAAGTACCGATTGTGAATAGGTGGGATAGTCCACTAGTTAATCTGTTAATCTGTTTGTTGTCTGCGATTTTCCGTAGGTGAAGATTTCACTAAAAGTTAAGGCCTGGTGATCGGTCATCAGTTCAAGAGCGCCAGACTTTGCAAGAGAATCAGCTTCTTCCTTTCCCCTCAGACAGACTTGCTAAGGGATCCATTGAAAATGTATGCAGCTTGATTGTGAAAGCACTGAGATTTCCTTTAGGATAGATGAGCCGGTATTCTCCTTATTATCTCTTAAAGCATATTGGGAAAACTCTCCTAAGTTCAGTGATTCCATTTACAATAATCTGGCCATCTGATCACCAGAGTCTGGTCATCAAGAAATCGAATCATACAAACCACACTAAAATATTAAAAGATCTAGTAAAATTCTCTTCTAACTTCCCATTTACATTCTATTTTAATTGATTTTTGTGTCTTGCAGTTCTATTTTAATATGTACTGTTTCCTTTTTTAATTTCTGAGCATTGCCAATGTTATTAATCTCGGAAGTTTGCCACCCCATAGAAGCCCCTGACCGTGTTAGTGCGCTCCAATAGTCTCTTCTCGGTACCACGGGTTTCGGGTTCGAATCCCGGCGGTGCCATGGGTGTTTGTAGTGGTTCGGAATGCACTTTAAACTGCAGGTCCCGGTCTGTTTAGCCTAAAGTGTGCACAAAATGACAGTAGAGCGGCAAACAAACCAATAGTCTCCTGCATAAAAATACTGCCAAAATTCGTTTCATAAATTAATTCCATTTATCTAAAAGTAGTCGCTATTTACAGAGATACTTGATGTAAAAATTGAGATTTAAAATATTTTTTAACATGTAATTGAGAATAGGGGGCCTAAATGGCCGAATGGCTAGCGCTCTGGCGGTTGGTACCACAGGTTTCGGTTCGAGTCCCGGCGGTGCCATGGATGTCTGTAGTGGTTCGGAATCCACTTTAAACAGTAGTTCCCGGTCTTCATGACTGTTGAGCGTTGGGCGTAGAGCTGACAACCCTACCCCGTAAAAAGAAAAACATCTCTCGTCTCGAACCAGTGGGTAGATACGGCCTTGACCCACACTGGGCTGTTGCGCCAATAATGATGATGAATTAAGAATAGTTACATTTCATAAAAAAAATGAATGTAATTTTGATGGCTTTCGGAAGAAACTCAAAACTATGATCGAGTTTGTTGTTGATGTTATTAACCAATTAATTCAGGATTTCGTAAATTTTTGTCCAAATGCTTCTTCTATTATGATTGTGTTCAAATTAAAAAATTCGTAAGTAATGACTAAAGTTTCATTTTAGATTTCCTTCTTTTGACAGCTAAAACGTGTATACATAAACTTACCCTGGCAAATAATAAGGCAAATGATAAACTTACCCTGACAAATAATAAGGTAAATGGTAAACTTACTCTGGCAAATAATAAAGCAAATAATAAACTTACCTTGTAAAATAATAAAAAGGCAAATAAAAACTTACCGTGACAAATAATAAACTTACCCTGGCAAATAATAAGGATCTTTAATTGCAAATGGATTTTTTTCGTATTTTATCTCTTTTGATTTGTCCATTTTGAAAAAAAGTATGTGCTAATAATTTTGACTGAAAAAGCAAGAACATTAAGATTTACATAAACTTAAATTTCTTTAAAACTTTAAAAAATAAATATCTTTTAAATTCTGATTTTTATGACTTTTAATAATTATTAACTGCAAAAAGTTTCGTAATTTAAAAAAATATATTCAATTTTCATTAATTGCAAATAAATTTTTTTTTATTAAATAAAAGTTTAGTATATGGATCGCTTTAGAACTATTATTGTATTCAGAAGAACTCTGGATTCCATATTTTCCCAAGTGTATCTCAAATTGTTCTTTATATTATTTTGAAATAATATTATTTATTCAGTTTCACAAAAGAAAATAAATAAAACAATGTTTATTCATAATGTCATTATTAAAGTCCTTTGGTAAAAAAGGGTTCTATTAAATATACTCATTATGATTCGTGAATTGGGGCCTGAATGGCCGAGTGGCTAGCGCTCTGGCGCTCGGTACCACAGGTTTCAGATTCGAGTCCCGGCGATGCCATGGATGTGTGTAGTGGTTTGGAATCCACTTTAAATCGTAGGTCCCGGTCTAATAGGATCGTAGAGCGTTGCGGGGGCATTGTTACTCCGTCCGTGGCTTATCTTCAAGTTGCACGCGCCCCCTGGGTAATGCAAAGTTAGTAACGTCTGTGCAGTGCTTGCCTTAAGGCATCTAGGACGTAGATGTCTAAGTGTTTGCCAGCTGCATTAGAAGAAAAAAAAATGATTCGTGAATTGAAAATGATTGAGATCCTTTGTTTTATGCTAATTATTTAAGATCATATAAAATAATAATAAACAAAAATAAAATAGAGATTACAATATAAATTAGAGGGCATATAATTAAAGTCTATTTAACTCTGCTTTAATCATAATTTCTAAAATACACATTTGCCTTAAACTTTCCTACTTTTCTAACGAATCTAGCGAATCATTTCGTCTATTTCCCCTGTCTTACTTGGATAACAAAGTACTGTGTGGATTATTGTATGCAGCTATTTTGCTACGGATATCAGCATTAAAGATAATTTTTTAAAATATTTATTCATACTACAGCATTAAATAAGTATTTTTTTTATAATAGTCACTTCGTCATATAATTATGTTTTTCTTTTTCTGTTAAACATTTAAAAAAATATGCGAAAAGGAAATAATTTTTGTATTGTGTCGCATATTTTTCCAATAATACATAAGATCCTTTTTATTATTTTTATTTTAATAGCTAAAAACAGTACAAATATCATTTTTCTTAAAGAATAAAAAAAAATAACCTTTTAAAGTTGATTTTATGGTTTAAAAGAAAAATATAAAAGCAAGTAAAAAAATAATGGGAAATATTTGAATATACTTATTGTAATATCTGAAATTTCGAATTCCACCCTAACATCAAAATCCGAGCTTACATTTCTCTAAATAATTAAATAGTTGATACATTGCGACTATTAGTGATTTCAACTTATTGTGACAAGCAAACAGTTAAAATGAATGCTTTATTTAATCAATATAGCTACAAAAATTAGTTTCTGTTATTCATTCCCTTTTGAATAACTGATCTTATGAACCTTAACCTCTGTTGTCATGTTAGATCAAATAATGCATTAGCCTTTGTTGTCATTTTAAAACTTGATACAATGGCTCTCAAAAAGTAATTTCGGTTTTCGCAATGCTTTTAAATGATAAAATTGAAAGAATTTTTTACCACCCAGATAGTTACAATCTTTAGTTCTAAACACTAAATTTAGAAGAATATTTTATTAAAATGATCACTATAAAATCTTGTTTATAAATTGTTGTAGTGTGCAGGTTGGTCAACCAGATTATTTCTGGGTATGGTTGTGTTGAGATATCTGAGGTACAGGTTGGAGGACGCACATCTTTATTTGCACGCGCACAAATGACATAAACACAATCAGATACATATTTTAATTTAAAGATCTGTAATTATACATTCATGGAATGATTGCAGTTCTAAGCCGAAGGACTCATAATGCGCGGATTAATCTCTGTGAGTCTGTAGAAACTAATACGTTGCGTTAAGAAATCTTTCTATTTTAAAGACTATAAACTAAACGTTTCTCAGAGGTACTTTGCGCTGTGGGACTAATCCTCATCCTGCAGTGCGGGACGACATCCCATGAGTGATCTACTCATGGATTGAGGAAAGGGGGCAGCTTCTGTTGTGATGGAGCAGCCGTAGGTAAAGTCTGACTTTTGCTCATTGACGACTTACAGTCATATGAGACCGGGACCTACTGCTTAAAGTGGATTCAACCACTAAAACATCGGACACCGCCGGGACTCGAACCCGAAAGTCACTCTTGTACCCAGCGCCCACGCTAGCCGATACATTCAGGTACTTCCTGTTGGATGAGGATGTCTCAACACAACTGACCATTTCTCTTGAGTGCCACAGGGAGCGCTCTCGCCAGTACCAGAAGGAAGCATTGTTACAGTTCAAATATTTATTTAAAAAATAAGATTTTGTTTATTTAATAGTTTTCATAGAAAGATGTTCATAAATTCAAAATAATATTTTTATTTATAAGATTCAATTTATTAAACATGCTCATTAAACCTTAAATATGTTAATGATGCATGATAACTAAAACGTTAAACATGCTTCGATATATGTTAACTTATGATAATTTTTTTTTATAAACTTGTGCAAAATATCTTCGAAAAATAAAATTTACTTATTTGATGGTAAATCAAAATAATCATATTTTGATTATTTTTCCACTAATAGAAGTGTGTATATATATAAAAAAAGTTCATATTTTAAATTCTAAATTTTATTTGTTAATATGGTTCCTAAAGGACTTGTATAAAAATATATAAAAATTTAAAAAACAACAACAACATCATTCAAAATTCTTCAAAGCAATATCAATTTTCTTTATAATTAGGATATGTTATAAGTTGTTAGTAATTTTGTGGAAATCTTTATTTAATTATGAATAATTATTACTACTTCTATAAGTATTATTACTGTTTATAATTATTATTACTTTATTTATGAATAATTGACTGATTTTAATTGATTATGGAATTAACTATCTCAAATTCATAATATCTCTGTAACACAAAACCAAGTTTAAACAGATTAGATATTAACTTTATTCTGAGTTAGAGATAATTGGATGGTCTCTTTTAAATATAAGTTCATTAAGGAAACTATATAATGTCTGTCTATAGAATGTTATCCACTATTGAGATTTAAATCTCGCATTGATATCAATAGAATCAAACTTTTTGTAAAATGATTTTCCTGTGAGGACAACTTCTCAGAAACTTAAACTAACATGTTTCGTTGTTCGATATTTAATTTAAAATTAAAATGAAGGCCTAAACCCCTCCATAACCATTCTCTTTAATTTATTGCAAGACTAGTTGATTGGGACTTTGAAATGTTTTAATAAATATTTATACAAATTAATCCGTCTGTCAAAGCTGTCAAAATTTTACTCTGAAATAATTACAGGGATGTTTGGTACATTGATATATCTCTTATTTAGTGATCGTATGTTTAAAAAGAGATCTAGAATAATTAGAAAAAAATAAAATTTCAATGATGATAATAAATGAAAGAAATATTTAAATATCTGGGAATTTTTTACGAAGATTAAAAAATCTCTTATAGAAAAATAAGTTTAAAAATAAATTTTGTTTCATAAAATCAAATAAACATTTCGAAGATCTACTTGTAGTTTGTTTCAATAAAGTAATTTGGGAAATATAGGTATTCTAATAGTAATTTGAAAAGTATTTCAAATTTCTGTCTATTTAAATAAATAGATATCAATTTAGATAGATACAATGGATACAATAGATATCAATTTAGATAGATACAATGGATAAAGTAGATATCAATTTATATAGATACAATGGATACAACAGATATCAATTTGTATCAAATGCACAATAGATACATCAATCTGTATCAAATGTACAATAGACATCAATTTGTATCAAATGTACAATAGATATCAATCTGTATCATATGTACAATAGTTATCAATTCATAAAATATGTTAGCTGAATTTATCAAGCAACATAGAACGCAATAAATATTATGTGTCTAAGAATTACTGGGCAAATTACAAAATTATCTAAAAATACTTGAGGTGACATGACAAAAATTTCTCTACTATCAATAATATCCTTATAAAAATAATAATATAATAATAGTTTCCTGGGTTTTTGCTATGATACGATGATTCCTGCTAATTGGTATAAAGCCTCTGATAGTTATAATCTTTCACATAGCATCCATGAAGAATTCATTAGAGCTGAATAGTAAAGATAATTTATTTGGAATTCCATGACTTTTAAATAAATCTAATATAGCATGAAAAGATTATCGCTTTTATTACTACGTGGAACCAAGGGATTTCATATAAAAAATAAAAACTATATTGTAAGTTAATACATTTTTATTCGTGTATTTTTACATAATTTCATAAATACCCAGTTCTCAAATACAATGCAATAATAACCACTTTAGCCCATGCATATCGTAAAATGCGACTGAAATGGGTACCCGTGGCTGGGGATATAATCAAGTGGGGTAAGTCTACCTTTCGGTTGCCCCATGTTTTTGTGCTACAAGGTCAAAGATAAAAAGAATCCCCTTTAATTAATACGCTTTTATTAGTTTCACCTGTATGTTTGTTTGTAACTGACTCTTTGGGCTCGATTTTGCCCTACTTTAAGAGATCAGATTTAATTTAAACGTTGTAGACTTATCAAGGACCGACGACACTAAAATATTTTAATAAGTTTATTATCTCATCATGATTAGGATCGCCAGGATTAGTGATTTTATTTTAACTTATGAAGAGCAAATTAACCCGTGTAGAATGAAAGTATCCAAGACATACAAACCTACATGGAACAGTGGCACAACGGATAACGCACCTGACTACGGATCAGGAGATTCCCTGTTCGAATCCTGGCTCGACATTTTCGCATTTAGACTTTGTGTTATTCACAATTATTTTTACACTTTATCGTGACTCGTTGGTTTAAAACAGGGGTTCATGGACTGGGTCTAGATGTTGTTGTCGACCAAGTGGGATAAGAAACAACAACAAATACCATGCAATTATGCAGAAAATTTAATCAACTATTTTTTTTCTTCTAAATGGATTTTTAAATTAAACAAAAGATATTATAGTATCATCATATTAAATAATAATAATGATATGTGATATAAATAATCAGACGTAGCTTGAATATAACAATAGAGAATGGAAATCAACAATGTTTAAAAAAAAAAAAACATTGAAACTGTAGTTCTTATGAATTCAATTTTTAAATTACATATCCACATATCATCACTTTATTATCCATTTATAACATTTTAATTTAAAATAAATAATTTTTCTATATAACATTAATTACAGCCATATAATTAATAAGTTTAAACTCCAAAATATAACGTGCTATTTATATTTATCTTTTCATTTTTACTTTGATATTTATTTGAAGATGACTGTTTAAAAAAAATCAACAAAAACTATTCATCCATTTTACAGACATTTATTTAATAACAAAAAAATATTAAATTATCCGTTTTGAAATGACGTTACATTAACAACAATTTATTTAACTAACAACGTAGTTAAAATCTTTTACAGAATATAGTTAAATCTTCAATTTAAGTATTCCAAAAGAATACCACCGTTTAAATTACTTCGTTTGAAATCGATTTTTAATTTGTTCATTTTATTGAAATTTTGCAGTTTTGGAGAAATATTCATACTTATTAATTTATTTTAGTTATTTTACATGATTTTCAATAATTTAATAAACGAATATTTATAAGCATCTAGAATTCTGTGTAGTTTTATAGAACATTGTTTTTTTTTTTTATGCCAGAATTCTATTGTGGTACATCTGCTTGTAGATTCAGTAGATGTTTCCTGTAACCTCTAGTTATTACAGTGAGCATAGGATTTTAGTCTGAAAGATATACGCTATGATGTTATTCAGATAGATGAGCTAAGTCGGTTTAGAACATTACTTGGGATCGCATGTTGCATTTCACAAAGGATCATCTAGTAGAACATCAAATCTATACGTCATTTGTAAGTAGATTAGTTGAATAAGGATTGAATGTCAAATATTACACAGAGTCTAATAGTGCGTCAGGATCATTAATGACGAAATGTTAATGTTATCTTTTTCTTAAAAAAAACTAAATAAAATGTCCTAACTGTGGTCTTAGATATTCTTAATTATTATGTTCCATTTCTTCATTTTTAAAATTAACTTGATATTAATAAACAATGTATTCGAATAAATACATCTAATAAAAAAAATTAAGAAAAAAAAAAACAAAAAAAAAAATTTTGTAATGTAATTTTTTTTTTTTTTTTTTTTAAAGTCAATTCCTACTTTTTTTTTTTTCACTATATTGCAGAAAGTCCTTTATAAATAATTTTCAATCATTTTTTAAATTTATCTGGCACCATCTATTGGTAGATATATGCAATTTAAATATCTAAAAAAAACTAAAATTAATTAATTAAATTTAATTAATGAAATAATAACATCATAATAATTAACATCAAGTGTCATCCACTACAAGTTCAAAAAAATGTATTTGAACTGGAATGGATGAATAAAAAGTGTTTTATTAAGGATTGAAAATTTGAACAAGATATATATAGGGAGAGTGTGAGCTAATAGAAGGAATTGAAAAAAAAGAATCAACAATGTTCCTTTTCCTGCTTTCTTATTTATAAGAAATAAATAAATTATTAATCTTTTAGAAAGTTTAATAAATATGTGATTGAATGCACGAACTTTTAATGCCATATTTGTTTAGCAGTTATAAAAATAGTACATTTTAAATGCCTTAGTGTTTTTTTAGTGCTTTAGTGTACATTAAAATGGAAAGAAATTTTTCTTTTTTTTTTATTAACGGAAAAAAAATATATATATTTCTTTCCATTTTAACACTAAAGCATTTAAAATGTACTGTTTTTAAAATTGCTAAACAAATATAGCATTAATAGTTTAAGTATTTAATCACATATTTATTAAAATTTCTAAAAGATTATTTATTATTATATTACAATTTAAAAAAATAATATAATTAAAAATTTAATAATGCAGCATAAATAAAGTACTAAACAAAATACAATTTAAAAACAAGTGTAATGTAAGTGTTAACTGACAGTTAACTAAAATATAAAAAAAATAATACAAACTAAAAATAATTAGATAATCTAAAATAGTTCAATTTATTTCTTCTTTGTATAATCTGAGTTTGCGTATTTACTGCTCATCTTTCCTTCAAAAAAAAAATTATTTTTGTAAAAAAAAATTTCTATAAAATTTTATATCTCTTCCTCACAACACGTTTATAACTAATTTTGGATGCTAATTAAATCAACCGCATCAATTTCCGAAACACCAATAAAAAGCATTCCATTATGGAAAAAAATTGAAAGCAATTAAGAAAAAAAAAAAAATCATGTATTTTCTTTTTTTCCCTATATTTAGAAATTTCAAGAAATACTGATGTCATCCTAATATAACTTTTTTTTAAATCTCGGACATAAATGTGCCGATAAAGAAATTCATGCGAAATTGCATCATTTTTTTTTTTTATACTTTTTAAAAGATTTTCCAGTTTTTCCTATTTGTGGTGAATAATTTGGCTATTTTGCACACGTCAACTTACGTTTTAACTTAAATCATTCGAAAGCAAGAATTTTGTATATTCTAGACATCATTTTCCTTTTTTTTTTTTTTAAGTACTTTTTCTTGTAGTTTAGGTACCTAAATTTTATCCACTACATTTTTGCATCATTTTTAAATTGCTAAATATTACAAGCGAATTGGGATTCTTTTTTTTTTTTTCAATTCCTTCGATTAGCTCGCACTCTCCCTATATATATCTCGTTCAAATTTTCAATCGTTAATAAAATACTTTTTATTCATCCACTCAAGTTCAAATACATTTTTTTGAATTTGTAGTGGATGACACTTGTCATTGTACTTGACATGTACTTCCACTTGACACACTTGTAGTGGATGACACATTTTCAAAATTAATTCATTAATAAAATTTAATTAATTAATTAAAGTTTTTTTTTAGATTTAAGTTGAATATATCTACCAATAGATGGCGCCAGAATAAACTTTTAAAAAATGAATGAAAATTATTTATAAAAGGACTTTCTGCAATAGAGTGAAAAAAAGTGAATTGGAATTTTTATTTTATTTGTTAATATGATTATTTGTGAAAAAGATTACTATTATTTAAAATTTTAAAAATATTATATATTGACAAAAGCTTTCTGGCAAAGAAATAACTTTTCATTTTTCATAATAACATCCATTTTTTAATTAAGTCATTAGAAATTTTGCTTTATTCAGTATAAATGTTTAGTAAATAAACAAAATATTATACTAGGTAAAACATTACTTTCTACAAAATATATTATTAAGATAAACGTGTTCTTTTTCAAATTAAGTATCAGGAGTTTTTAATATCATACTTCAAAGGAAAGAATATTCTCATCACAAGCATGTAAAGTTAATGCATATTAATACAGAAGTGTAATAGAAATTAATATTTTAGATGAGGAAAAATAATTTCTTACTAATATAACATTTTTGAAATTCGCATGTTTAATTTCGAAAGAAACAACATGAAGTCGATACACTAATAATACATAAAGAAATTCATCCTTATTTTTCGAACAATAACATTTTTTTTGTTTAAAAATCCATTAATTAATGTAATTAATTAATTATATATTCAAATAATTTGTTTCCTAAATGATTTTGATTTTACATATCAAAAACATTGGATTAAATTATACCTGATTAAAGAAAAGAAGCATTTAATTTTTATATTTCGATATTTATTATTTGATAATTTTCTAATGGTTTATTATGGGTATTTAAAATGGAATTATTGAAATGGTTTAAGACTTTCCATTTTCTAAATTTAGGCAATTCATAAATTATTAGGCATAACAAAAATAATGTATAATTCTCTAGAAGATAGAAATAAAATAAATTATTAACACACGATGTGATTACCAATCAGAATTAGAGAGATTCTCTAATCTACCAATGGAGATTTAGAGAGATTCTCTAATATACCATGAGAAATTTAGAGAGATTCTCTAATCTACCATGAGAGATTTAGAGAGATTCTTAAGAGAAACGAAATACTCAATACACTCAAAATCCACGTAATTCATCCTTATTCTTCAAAGAATAAAACTTTTTTGTATAAAAAATTTTAATTTCTAAATGATTTTAATTATACATGTCAAAAAAACATTAGATAAAATTATCTCTTAATTGAAGTAAAAAGCATTTAAATTATATATTTAGATATTATTTGTAGTTTTTCTAATGGTTTATTATGGATATTTAAAATTGAATTATTGAAACAATTTAAGACTTTCCATTTTTCTAAATACAGAGTATTCGAAAATTATTAGACACAATAAAAATAATATACAAATCATTAAAAGTGATTGAAATAAAATAAATTATTAGCACACGGTGTGATAGCCAGTGTTTATAAATTTCGTTGTAAGATCCTTGGTTGCTCGAAATTTGTCTGAATTATTATCCCACTGCGATTTCATGCTGTGTGTTAGTAAGCATCAGAGGTATTACGCAATTAATAGCAGCTGTTTCAGTGTCTGCAAATTAGCACAAGGCATCTGAAGCACACAATTTTCACATATCAAACCATGAAGAATCTAATTAACTTAATATGGAGAGTATCCCTTAAAATGTCCCGACTCTTTGCCAACGCATATTATGCATAGATTTGGCATACTTCAAGCAACCAAGGAGTCTGGCATAGAAATACTTAAATTTTGAAATTTACATTGTTACTAAGTAAGGATGTTTGATTTCCAGCTTAGAAAACACACAGAAAAACTAGTTTTTTATACAATTACAAATTCTATATATCTAGGACACTGTATCTTTGAATCTATTAATTATTATGAAGGAAGAATCTGATTGGTGAATCTGCCTTGAGTCTTTGCCAATACATATCATGTATCGCTTTTCACATATCAAACCATGAAGAATCTAATTAACTAAATATGACATTTGATTTATCCCTTAGGAAAAAAAACTCGACTTTTTGCCATAAACATATTCTATGCATAGATTTGGCAAACTTCAAGCAACTCAAGTCTGGGCATAGAATCACTTAAATTTTGAACTCTAAATTGTTACTAAGTAAGGATGTTTGATTTCCAGCTTAGAAAACACAGAAAACTAGTTTTTTATACAATTACAAATTCTAATATATCTAGGACACTGTATCTTTGAATCTATTAATTATTATGAAGGAAGAATTGTTGGTGAATCTGCCTTGAGTCTTTCAATACATATCATGTATCGCTTTTTTCACATATCAAACGTGAAGAATCTAATTAACTTAATATGGAGAGTATCCTTGGAAAATGTCCTTTACTCTTTGCCAACATTCATATGGTATGCATAGATTTGCACATCGCCCCAAGTTACAACGCCGAATGAGTCTGGGTATTTAGCAGTTACTGCGAAAATACTTAGAATTTTGAAATTTACATAGTTACTTCAGTAAGGATGTTTGATTTCCAGCTTAGAAAAACACAGAAAACTGGTTTTTTATACAATTACAAATTCTATATATCTAGGACACTGTATCTTTGAATCTATTAATTATTATGAAGGAAGAATCTGATTGGTGAATCTGCCTTGAGTCTTTGTCCGGATTTTTCATATCATGTATCGCTTTTACCACATATCAAACCATGAAGAATCTAATTAACTTAATATGGAGAGTATTCTTTTCCAATGACCTGACTGTTTGCCAACACATATTATGCATAGATTTGGAACATACTTTGTTTCAAGCAACCAAGGGTCTGGCATAGAAATACTTAAATTTTGAAATTTACATTGTTAGGATGTTTGATTTCCAGCTTAGAAAACACAGAAAACTAGTTTTTTATACAACCTGTACAAATTCTATATATCTAGGACACTGTATCTTTGAATCTATTGATAATTATTATGAAGGAAGAATCTGATTGGCCTGAATCTGCCTTGAGTCTTTGCCAATACATATCATGTATCGCTTTGCCATACTGTCGAGCAACCAAGGAATCGGGCATGGAAAAATCGTAGATTTTGATAGTTACATTGTTACTAAGTAAAGACATTTGATTTATAACTTAGTAGGAAAAACTAGTTTTTATAAAATTCTATAGTTCTATGACACCCGTATCTTTGAATTTATGGAATATTACAAGGAAGAACTTAATTAACTTAATATGGAGAGTCTGTCTTAAAAAGTCTTGATTCTTTGCCAATATGTATTGTGCATTGCATTGGCATACTTCGAGCAGCCAAGGTGTGTGGCATGGAAAATACTTTTTTAATTATGATAGCTACATTGCTAGTAAGTAAAGATATTTTATTTATAGCTTAACAGACACAAACTAATTTTTTACGCACAAATTCTATATTTCTGGGATATACTGTACTTTGAATCTCTCAAATATTAGGAAGGAATAATCTAATTAATTTAATATGGAGAGTATGTCTTAAAATTTTTTTGACTCTTTGCCAACACATATTATGAAATAGATCATCGCTTTGGCATACTTCGACCAACCAAGGAGTCTGGCATGGAAATACTTAAATTTTGACAGTTATATTGTTACTAAGGAAATATATTTGATTTCTATCTTAGCAGACATAGAAAAACTAGTTTTTTTTTACACAATTACAAATTCTATATTTCTGGGACGCCATGCATCTTTGAATCTATTAACTATTATAAAGAAGAATCTAAATAACTTAATATAGAGAGTATCCCTTAAAATGTCTTCACTTTTCGCCAATGCATATTATATATCGCTTTGGCATATTTCTAGCAACCAAGGAGTCTGGAATGGATATATATAAATTTTTATAGTTATATTGCTACTAGGGAAATATTGTTGATTTATAGCTTAGCAGACTCAGAAAAACCAGCATTTTACACTGTTACAAATTATGTATATATGGAACACCCTGCATCTTTGAATCTATTTCTCGTTTCAGGAAATACCGATTGCTGATGCATCAAAAATAAATTGGATTCTCCATCCTTATACTTAAAGGGTATCCTTACTGGATGGCAATTCAGGCTAGATTTACACAAAAATAAATTTAAGAAATGGAAAGAAAATATTTTAAATGTATGACATCATTACCTGAATTTTTGCTGAAGAATTTTGAAGCAATTTAGAATCCAAACCTGAAAGGAAATGCTGTTTATCATGAAATAGATTTGTAAAACCATTTAAAAAACTTTTTGCTATGTATGAATAATTTTCTAATGTATAAAAAGCATGAAATTACTCTTTTATATGTATATAACCTGGTTTTATCTATTTTTTCCCATTTATTGTGATTAATTTTATTATATTTTTTTAATATTTGGATTTAATGTTTATCGTTTTTATTCATTTGTATGAGAAAACTTTGGATAGTTTTGCAAATAAAATTGCCTATTTTATATAACGTTATAAAATTATCAACAGCTGTATGCTTTTTTTTTATAATGGTAATTTTCTTTTGGGAAATATTAATTTTACAATATTTATTAGTATTATTCATCAACAAATACTGCCAACTTATAGAATGTATGTTATTTACAGAATTCCCTAGAAAGTTGATAATTTCCAAATTAGTAATGAATTATAAAATATTTGATACATTTTTTCCCAATGATTGAATATTTATTTTTTATTGGAAAATCATGGAAAATGTTGCCCTAATGTTGGTAATGATTTGGGATTCATGGAAGAAAAATTTTGATACTATATTAACATAACTCGAACAATTCGTTATTCAATATGGAAGTAGCATTTAAAGAGGGGACTTTTGGGATTTCGCATCTTTTTTACAAAAACTTGTCTCAAGAAACCCTTGCAAAATTTAGAAAGATTTTCAATTATTGAAATAGTGGTAATAATTTTCGTAATAATTTCATTTATTGAATAATTTTTCATAATTCTCTGGCATATTTTCACACTGATGGGAGGGGGGTAGTGTTACTCGCGTCCGTAGATTATCTTCAAGATACACCTTGGGTAGTGCTAAATGAGTATAGTGCTATTAACTGCCTCTGTATTGCCAGAAGAATTAGATCAACAACTAAATATTTCATGGGGAAGAATTTTAAAATCGAGATAGCTTTTAAAAACAATCTGTGTAAAAAAGTTTCCGAAATCGTTTAATAAAACACACGAAATCAAATTTATCAAAATTTATTTTGCCGCTTTGATTGAATTTTATGTTCAGTACAATTATGACGGAAATGAATCCAATCCTTCATTTTCTTAGACTGATTCAAGTAAGGCCTTCTGTTCATTTAGCGAATTTTCTTTTTTATGACCTCAATTGAGTCAAAGTGGTAATTTTAACTTTGGGAAAAAATCTCGTGACACTCAGAAACTCATGTCTCGACAGCAGTTATTATACCTTTGATGAAAGCAAAGTCCGCAGAAGATCGAGAAATCATGTCTTCAGCGACCTGTTTTGACCTGCTTTTTGAATTGTTCTTTCGGAACCAGTCTTGCGGCTACGCATTTTTTCTCCTCAAAATATCAGCCAAAATGTTAAAAACGGACTTAGATACGTTCACCTCTTGAGCCAAATCTCTTAAAATGATATTACGATTCTTAAAAACAAATTTCTTGGTTTTATGATGCTTTTGTCGGTCATAGCTGTGGAAGATCTACTAGAACGAGGCAAATCAATCACCATCTTTTCTTCCTTCATTTCAAATATTTTATATCATTTCTTGTGTTTTTGTGTTATCGCTAAATGTATGTCAAAAAACATTCATCAGTCAAAATCAAAAATTTCTTTCATCGATCTTCTGTAACATTTTTTTTTAGCGATTGACAAAATTATACAAATATAGCATTTATTTCAAACACAGACAATCAACACAAGGCAATTCTGTTCAACTAATTTTTCTATCGTAAAATCACATAGCTCTAAAAATATTTGATTACAAAAATAGCTGCTGTCAATGCACCGAGTAACAGGTCGATCTCAAATTCCGAGTAGCAACTCAATACAATGCGACAATTACAAAACAAAATGTAACGATATCCTTCACGAACTTGTTTTAAATTATAAATTCAAATACTTCTTACATTAAATGTATGACTGTTAAAAAATCCATCATTTTCAACTCATTAAATATTGAAATTGGTTTCTCACCTTTAGCGAAAATAATTTTCTATGATGTGTTTTTTAAAAGATTTTTTTTTACTGTTTATTGTAGGAAAAGGTAAAATTCTAGTAAAAATATTATATAAAATTTATAAACATTAATGTTCGCATTTGGATTTTTCCACTAATTTATTTTTTTTAAGTATTAAATTGATCCCGCAATAGCATATCAAATGAAATTATTATATAATGACACACCTTTATTCTACAAGTCAGTATTAGAAAAAAATAATAATAACCTTATTTATCGCCATCATTTCGATGAATATAAATATTAATTTAACAAGTTGTGAAATCGCCAATAAATAAATATATATATATATATTTTTAGATAAATCTAAATTTCTATATATCAAAAAAATATATATATATATATATATATATATATATATGGACTTTTTTTAGATAGATCTAAAATTCCAAAAAAATCTGGATTTTTCGTAAGGTGAATGCTTAATTAATAACAATTAGTACATTTTAATATAATATTGTTTTTTTTATAAATATTGTCTCCTATTTCAACATTTTTATTGAAAATGATTGTATTCTAAGTGTAAGGTTCGGTTTCACATCGAACAAATATGCATTCTCTTGCATTCACATAGTATACAAAGGAACGGAAAAGAGAAATTTCTTTGGAAAACCGCAAAGGACATTTTTGGAAACATTGGGTCAATCAGGCAGATCTCCAGTGGACAGAAAACAATCAATAATCAAGGACCAAGGTCAACTGCCATTCTTTCAAAACAGATTTACGTGGTCCTTTTTGAAGATTGGTTTTATATAAATAGAAAAACAAAATAAAATTTTATTTAGAGAGACAGTTTCAACAATCAATGAAGCAGTCCAATCAGCAAAAGAGGGCACATAACCCCCAAGAAGGCCCAGAACCAGACTTCCTAGATATATTCTGTGTGTATGTTCTTATTTATAATAGGTATAAATTGTGTCGTGATGTCTTAATAATAAATTATATGGCAACGTTTCATCAATTTTTTTAAAAAAGTAATATTCCACCTTTAGAATAACTGACTTTACGGGACCAAGAAAATATCATCACCTAATCTTTGCTCTAAATATATTTCTTTCAAATTCAATCATTGATAAATTTATTTGTTTTTATTTTTTAAGGTTAAAATTTAATCTTAAAATTAAATTTATGAACATTTTAAAAATAAAAGTGAAACTGAAACATGTAAACTAATATGATAAGGAAATTTTATTTTATTTGGTCAAATCGCAAACACAAGATTTGGTCAAATCAAAACAGGGGCCTTTGGATTTGGCGATTTTTGGTGGCGCCAACTGTGCAATAAGTCGCCACATATGGTTCTTCTACTTTTTACAGTTCAATACACTTAAAATCGCATCCGTTACTTAGCGCACTTTGTCGAAGAAAAAAAAATTCTGATGCCAAATCCCAATGCCCCTATTCTTGATTCTACTTAAGATTTTGTATGAAAAACATATACTAATTTTCAGGGGACTTGCGTATTAACGCCACCGCAGCGGAAGCTGCGCTAATGCGCCGATAAAGAGCTGCCAATGCGCCAAAATAAAGACTGTTTTGAATCTCTATATCTGCCATTTTCAACCGAATTTGTTTTTTTTTAAATAACGTGTTTGAATTTTGAAAGGGTTTTTGGTTTTTAAATAGAGTGTTTTATTTTATGATTTGTCACAAAATTTTAAGTGTAGATTGGCGCCACTTAAAACCGCCAAATCTGTAGCTGCGGGTGGCGTTAATACGTAAGTACCATTTTCAGTTTACATCATCGGTTTTCTTTAAATTTTTTACAATTTCCAAAGAAATTATGACATTATTTTCCTGTGAATAACAATAAGTGACCCACAATATTCGGGAAAAACATGCAGTTTAAGGAACTTTAGCATTTGGTGATTTTTCTGTCACTGAATTTACGCCAAATAATTGATAGCGTTTCTAACTGAAATGCAACCATACCACGCTGTTTTAGCTTATTATTATGGTGCAACAGGATTTTAAGATAAAAGGAAAAAATACATGAAGCAAAAAAATGCTGAGATAGATAACAACAAAATCACAAATAAAAGTAATGAAATTATAGAGCCCTGCCCCCCAATAAAAAAAAATCTGAAAATAAAATACTGGCACAAGAAATTTAAAAAAAAAAAAAAAAAAATTATCGAGAATGCCATAAAAATTTATTGAACTTAAAAAAATGAAATTCACACAAATAATTTAAAATGAGACCTTAAATAAATCTACATTATTAAAAATAAAAATAATTAAAACTGCTTTATTTTTTTATTATGAAATATACAACATTAATATTTCAAAAGTAATTAGTTGAAAAATTAATGAAATGTAAAAAAAAAAAAAAAAAATTCGAAAAAAATTAATTATGATTTTCTTTCACATTCACGACACAAAACAAAATTAAACAAAAAAATAAGCAAAACTTAATTTTTAAGTATTATAAATATAAATATAATAAAAAATATTATAAATATAAATTGCTAATTAAAAAACATTTATAATAAAAATTATAAATTAAATGAATTAAAATGCATAATTCAAGCTTGCTATGACTGAATTTACAGTATTGAATGAAATATATTACGATGAAAATAAATTTTTTGAAAAGATTATTTATTTAAAAAATTGAAGTCAAGCTCAATTTTTAAAAATTAATTTTTTTATGTAAAAGAAATGTTTTCTCACTTATAAAAAAAATAAACATATGCAATAAAAAAACGATAGTTAATAATAATAATAAAAATTATGAAGAATAATGTTATATTTGTTGAAAGCAAGAGCGATAATACCAATAGAATGAAGGAGAAATATAGCGAAGAAAAAAATATCAATCAAGGTAAAATCGCAGAATAGGTGCCGTTGGGATTTGGTCTCAAAACTTTCCGCCAAAGTGCATCAAGCAACGGGTGCGATTGTTAGTGAAGTGAATTACAAACAGTACAAACTCGGGTTACCACATTTGGCGACTAATCACGGCGTCATGAAAGACCCAGTTGGTCCCACGAAATGTCGCTAAATCCCAATGGCCACTATTTTGAGATTTGGCCTAATTTAAATGCATTACAAATATAAATATAAATAAATCCGTACAGAATTTGAGGATTCTGCATTTTAGGGTTCCGATTTCGTCAAGTCTCTTTTCTACGCCAAAGAGAAATAACCCTTTTATTACAGCGGCCGTTTTATTTGTTTAGGAGACTTGGCAAAAACCGCAGGGTAAAAATCGCCAAATAAACAAGCAGAGAGCCAATAGCAATGTGCATAAGACTTGCATAATTGAAGACATAAAACTACAGTTTGTGCATTATTGTCCATTTAGCGACGAAAAAATTGTGAAACCCTTGTCTTCCTCAAATTGTGATTTTAACTAATATTTAAATATTAATTAATATTTAAACTACGGTTGTAATATTTATTTAACGAAATATTAGTTTTTGAAAGTAACCATTAATTATACAGAAAAAAAATTATTTATACTTACAAATCTTTTGAATCTATTGAATTTTGATTGAGTAATAAACAATTACATTTTATATATGAAATGAAGTAGTATTAGACGAAAAGTGGAGTTGTATGTTGCTATGTTTAATAAATTATTAATGAATTTATGACATATATATTCTGATAAATACAAAATCTAAAAATATTCGCTTTGAACGATTTGTGATTTGGGAGGAATATTTGAACGGTTTAAATGTATGCATATGTATGAAGAGTATTAATGCATTTCTATTCGATTGTTTTTTATTTATCAAAGAATTACTACAATTTATTTTCCTTATATTTTATTATGTCGAAAACATTTCAAATATTAAAAATAAATAATAAATAAAATTGAATATCACATACAAATTCCCGAGTATTTTTTTCTCACGAGAATTTTTTTAAAGTGATAACATGCACAGATATAGCAATAGTAATGGAAATTAATTATTTTGTCAGAGTATGGTATAAATAATTATGTTATTTGATAGAGTTTTAAAATACACGAAATGAAAAAATATAATTTTTATTGTTTTAATTTCGGAAAGTATCAAATGTTATCAAATTGAAAAAAAAAAAGTCTATTTTTGCTTTGTAAAAAACTATCTGCGAGTTTATTCTAAACTAAACTTTATGTTTAAGTAAGTTTTTTTACATATTTGAATTGATAAAATCCACTATATTTATATCATAATTTACACAATGATTCTGGGGAAATTCATTCTAAAGTATCGTGTTAAAAGCCGATCTATTTATTATAAGTAACACCTCCTATTTTCATTTTATAAGTTCCACAATTATAAATATAGCATAAATTAATATATATGTGAAGATTCTATTTAAATGGTGAACACAATGTTTACTAGTTAATCTTGAACACAATGTTTTAATTAAATTTTAATTGAAAACTTAATTGACAGAGAGAAACATTTTTTGAGACAAAGAAAATAATTTAATGCATTTAATGCATATGAGAGAAAGCAAAGAAGTAATTTATTGATCCACAAAATGTTGCGACAATGATAAACTCATTTTCAAAAACCGAGTCATATTAATTCGATTAGTATTCGTCAAAAGGTTTTCTTGAAAATTGAAATAAAAATCGCAGATAGTAAATAACAAGGAGAAAAAAAAAAAAAATAATTGTAAAAAAAAAAAAAAAAAAATGAAAATTTGAAATTATTTTTCCAATGATTATTTTTCAACGTTTGATTAAGCAAAAAAAAAAAAAAAAAAAAACTATAATAAATTTTTATTTTTTCTAAAGATCTAACTAATAATTAATTATCTTCCAGTTTATATTAAGCAGTGTTTACTTTTTGCAAATATTTAAAAAGAATCCTTAGGCATTATAGATATTTTTTACTGAAATAAAATTTAACATAAAAATGCTTAATAAAAAATTATCATGCGGGTTTTTCGTTATTCAAACAAAGTTAGATGAAACGAGGATTATCTGAGCTCTCTTTAAATTATTAAAAGGACCTTGTTTAAAAGATCGCTTCATCATAAATTACAATGTTGTTTAGCAATGAAATAATTTTGATATTTTTGATTAACTAAAGTATTCAATAAATGTATTGATCATTACTTTCTAATCAATATCAAACATTATTTCGACTAAAAATAACTTAATAAAACTAACTTTTTGCACAGAAATCTTTCACCAGAAGAACAGTTACCGCCTTTTATATATATATATAAAGAAAATATTTTCTTATGTTCTCTTAATATCATAGTTTTTGCTCATAAATATTAATTTAATCAATATCTTTTTTAATCTTATGAAGAATTCCGTAAAATTAAAAAAAAAAAAGTTATGTCTGACATTAAGATACGATTAAAATGGCAGAGTATATATAATGAAATATTCAATAATGTCGCTTAGAATTACAACATTTTCCATGCCCTATTTTAATAACATATTTAAATGTGGTATAAACAAAATGATATTATATGCATTTCAATTTGAATTCACCCTTTTATTACAGAGCTTGCCTGAAAAGATGTATTTTTAATATGCTGGATGTGATTTTATATTCTTAATTTCGTGTAATGTAGTTCGATTAATTTTAATTATAACATTAAGTATGCCTGTATGCTAAAATTTTATTAATGATGAGCATTTCATTAAATATACCATATGACCCAGGAACGCAATAAAAGAAGTTGAAGTAAAAGACACTGAAGTTAATATATCTATGAATTTATTAATAATTTTATAATATTAATATATACTTATAACTACAGGTGAACTTAGTTCAATTTATGTTCTACAAGAACGGGGCCTGATGGCCGAATGGCTAGCGCTCTGGCGTTCGGTACCACAGGTATCGGGCTCGAATCCCGACTTTGTCCATGGGTGTTGTAGTGGTTCGGAATCCACTTTAAGCCGTAGGTCCCGGTCCTAATAGGATCGTAGAGCGCTGCGGAGGCATTGTTACTCCGTGGCTTACCATCAAGTTACACGCGCCCCTGGGTAATGCAAAAGTGGTAACATCGGTGCAGCCCTTATGGCGAAAGATCGCGGTCTATTTGCCAGCTACATCAGAAAAAAAAAAAAAATGTTCTACAGAAAGTGCCCCATGTGGGTTCCTCAATCTTAATTTTAATTTCAATATACAATTAAGAAGAAGACGTAATTGTTCCGTCATGTTGTTCTCGTTGAAGTAAAGTATAGTTTGATTGTTAGTTGATTTGATGTGGAAACATTGTTTCAAATGTCATCTTTTATCGTGACGTGAATACTTTGGAACGAAAGCGTCAACGTGCAAAAAAATCAACCAAGATGATAATACGAAAAGTTAATGAAGAAATCAAATCGGGTTTTCCCGGCTTTGCCCATGGGTGTTGTAGTGGTTCGAATCCACTTTGAGGTCCCGGTCCTAGTAGGATCGTAGAGCGCTGGACCCGTGGCTTACCATCAAGTTTGGGTAATGCAAAGTGAAACATCAGGTGCAGCCCTCGAAAGATCACGGTCTATTTGCCAGCTGCATCAGAAAAAAAAATGTTCTACAGAAAGTACATGTCTTCAAGGTTCCTCAATCTTAATTTTACTTTCAATATATAATTAAGAAGAAGACGTAATTGTTCCGTCATGTTGTTCTCGTTGAAGTAAAGTAAGTTTGATTGTTAGTTGATTTGATGTGGAACATTGCGTTTCAAAATGTTCGTGACGTGAATACTTTGGAACGAAAGCCTCAACGAGCAAAAAATCAAACCAAGATGATAATAGAAAGTTAATTGAGAAATTGATGCTGTAACGCCAAGCGTAAAAATCGTAGACCTAAAGAGGATGTAGAAATTGCAGAAAATCTCAAGGAATCAAATTTATCATCATTTTTTTTTCTTTTTGGGAATTATTTAATACATATATGTAAATAATTCCACATCAATCAAAAGACTTTTGGATAACATTTAATTTGTAGAATGACCATTCTACAAAATATTCTACAACGTGTTTTTACTATTATGTGTCCTGACGTTAATTTTTGCAAGCAGGAGGAGAAAAATCATATTTTGAGCCTTTACTAATCGCATGTCATAAAATATGAATTGATTCTAAATACAAGTTTATTCTAAATACAAGTATTTGTAGTATCATTTTTAAAAAAGTTATAAATAAATGTTAATATAGACTTTTAAATTATTTTGTAATTAATAATTAAGGATTCATATAAATGTGCACTATCATTTTCCAAAAATTATCACTGGTGTTACTTTCTTTGGGATCAATTGTTATTTCATTTGAAATACTTACGTAAGTTATTATATTATCTAGAAGTTGGTTATCGATGAATCAATTATCAATTAATAATATCATTCCCAACACCAGTGATTGTAGTAGTATTTCAGTAGTTTGGGAAAATACTTTCAATGTACATTTTAGAAAATGACAGTAAAGATAAAATTTTACTGATTATCTTTTATTAGTTATGCCCATGGTTTCAAACTATAAGTTGCTACTCTGAAAGATTGCGGAAATTTAACAAAAGGACTGTGTAACGTGCTTCTTACATTATAAAAAATTAACATCTTAAAAGTAAAAAATGGAAATCACTTAATGGAAAGTAATGGAAATCACTTCTGGAAAATTTTTAATATTGCTAATAATTATTCTCAGATTACAAATAATTTCCAATTTGAAATCTAAAAGTTTTCAAAGTATAATTTCTTTCATAGTGATTTATTAATAGGGCCAAGAATTTTTGTTATTTAGTAATAAGCAACAAATTATCGCAAGTGGTAACTAAATATTTTTTGATGTTTCAGAAAAAAAAAAAAACCTTTCCGATTTTACATTAGAGAAAATAAGCAAATCTTAGAAATAGATTCCTAATTCAATGATGACCAACGACACCAGAATTTTATGTTATTTTGGAATTACTCTAACGCTTTGGCCCTCAGGCCCCAGGTTTCGGGTTAGAGTCCCGGTGGTGTCATGGATGTTTGCAGTGGTTTGGAATCCGGTTTAAAACCGTAAGTCCAGATCTGATAGTAGATCCTGAGCGTAAGGTGGAGAAACTTACCACTTACCATGTAAAAAAAAATATGTCTCGAAATCTGCCAATAAGCAGACGGTCTAGACCCACAATGGGCTGTAGTGCCAGGGATTTTGTTAGTTAGGGATTTACGAAATTTAGTATTTGTAATTATATATCATAAAATTTTAATAAAATTGAATTAATATCTTATGATATGGTTGAATTATTTTTATATATAAGTGGATAATTTTGAATAAAAATTATCCTATTATTTAAACTGCTAATATTGTTTAAAGTGAATAAAACACCAAGCTAATGTGATATTTAATGATGAAAAGTAAGAGGTGGAAAACTGAATTCTTGATAAACGAAAATATTATCCAAAAGTAAAATATGTTAGCACTGACTCACACCATGGTTTTTTTTTTACCAAAAATTATAACATAATAAACAAAGAAAAAACAAATACGCTTTTACCTCGCTCTGTATAATTAGACAAGGATATTTACTTAATTAGTTTGTTCAATAATTTTGATGCTAGGTTAATAATCCTAGGTTAATTTCCTCAATGTTGTAACACTATCATGAGTTTGGCGTAAACATATGGTCATCAAATATATTCCATCCTATCACAAACAGCGAAAAAATCCATATATAAGCGTTCCTCTGGTGTCTCCGCCGTTTTTTTTTTTTTTAAGAAATAAAAATGTTCTCTAGCAGCAAACTAGTTTGTTGATCTTTAAATGATAAAATAAATAAATAAGAACTCTAATTTGAATGAAATTAATATTAATATTAATAAGTTCTAAGTTCTATATGCAATAGAATTATGTTAATCTTACATTGTGGGGTACATTTGTTAGTAAATGTTTTCTAATTTTTTTTTTAAGGATATCTGTATTGAATAATATTTCTGTTCAATTTTTTTTTATTCAATCCCTTTTCAAGTAAAAATTAACAATAGTACATTTGCAAATGTATGTTAATTGCAGCATATTTTAAATAATAGTTTTTCTCTTTTTCTTCATTGGCTCAACAGCCCCATGGTGGGCCAAGGCCGTCTGCCTACTAGCAGATTCCGAAACATAAGATGTTTTCTTTTTAATCGAACAGGTTGTCAGCCCTACGCCTAACGCTCTACAGTCATATTAGACCGGTACTTACTGTTTAAAGTGGTTTCCAAATCACTAAAATCATCCATGGCACCGCTGTAGCTCGAACCCGAAACCTGTGGCACTGAGAAAATATCGGTAGTCAAATAGATTTTTCATTTTGTATATGTTTTTACAACGCCTGAAATAATATGAGAGTAGCAGGAATTTGAACAACAAAACTATCAACCTTTGACAAAAGATATAAGTTAGAACAATACAGAAGAAAATAAGTTTATTAAATACATCAATTTTCATAGTTAGAAATTAAAATAAATTGATAGGAGGTTTCCATGATTTAAATAAATTTGTAAATATTGAACGCATTTGAAACTGTTATTAAAATTCTTAAACAAACTAAGGAATAATTATTTGTAAAAATATTTTATGCCTAGTGTATGAATAGCTTGATTTAATTTATCGTTTCTTGTATATCATTTACCCTTTAAAATCTGTTTTAAGAAGATATGATTACATTTTGGATAATTTGATGATATTAAATCATGTATTCAGTCCCGCTTTGACTAAAAGGATGATCAAAAAGTATCTGTTTTCGAATTCAGTAAGGTTTATCTGTTTTTGTTATTTCAGAACTTCTAGTCGTTAAAAGACAAATTGCTGAAATATTTCGAAATCTTCTTTTTCAGACGTTAATGAGGATCCATGTTTTATGATAATTATCTAAAGTCTGGGTTCATAACCAAGGAATCTATTGTTTCTTTGGTTCATGTGCATCATTGAGAGTGTTCAGTAAATCTTAATAAGAAAAATCAATTTAATATCTTATTGAAATTAACCAATTTAATTTTTAGTGATTCAAGCATTAATGTTTATAAAAAAAATCAATGAAATCAGCTATAATACTTTCAGGGAAAATTATGGATTTAATGGTAAGATTAGATGAATTCAATAATGGATACAATGCATTAATTATAATTTGGGGTCTCCATCAGTAAAAAGTTTATGTCACATAGCAGTTACGTCTATCTTAAGAAAATCACTTATTTTTATTGACATGATAGGAGTCATTAGCTAATTGTTTGTGTTTCTCAGGAAGAAAATATTTATTACTTTCTGTAATTCTGGGAGTTCAATGATGGATGGATACGGCCACATCATTTGTCCTTGAGTTAAATAGTACATTTGGCTATTCTCTTGAAGATATTCAGATGTTGATGAAAGATTAAAACATGGAATTCGATTTGAGCATTTAAATAATAAACACATTATAATTTTTCTCAGGTTAGAACTTTTGTATATAACATGCTAACTTGGTTGCGGAATCCTATTTAAGGAATTTTTTATTTCTAAGACTGTTTTTGCCAAAAATATGCTCCATTTTAAAATGGGAAGAGGAAAAAAATACGTGTTTGTATAAGACATAAGACAAAGGAAGGCTTAAGAAAATGAATTTGTAAGACAATACATTAAAATGCGCAAGCCTATTTGGATCATTACAGATTTGTAAGCAGACAATTTTGTCATGAATAGCAAAAACATTTGTAAAAACACACTGTACTGTGCTGGTTAAGCAACCAGTGTCGTAACTAGGTGTGGCTGGAATTAGATACTTCAGACACAGGTTGGAGAACTCACAACTTTATTTACACATGCACAAACACCACACTCATACAATTAGAGTCCTACAATATTTAATACATTTAAAAATAGATAATTATAGATTCGTGAAGATTTCCACTTCTAAGCCGAAAATCCGAAACTCGGCTACGCGCAGGGGTTGCCAAATATACTTCCTCTTAGGTTGTGCTGTACTTTCTCTCGGATGAGGTTCTCGAGGACGACTGACCATTTCTCCTGAACGCCACAGGGGTACGCTGTTGCGAGTATGTAAGAAGAAACACGGTTACAACACTAATTTTATTAATAACTTTTAATAAACTAATACAATATCGAACATCAAATTCATCTTTTTTATTATATCATATTGTATTTTTTTAAGTATATATATAAAATGAAAAATATGTTTGTAAGATAATTTTTTATCGTACGACTCACATGCTTATTGCGTCCTCATATTCATTACTGTTATAGATCTCTTTTGCAATATGTTGGTTAATCAGAAATATCGAAATTTCATTTATAAAAAAAATTAATTATTAGATTAATATAAACTTAGCTATGTAAAATTGCATCCATATTGACTTATTAAATGACCCATTGCAATAAAGTGTCTTCATTAAAGATAAATCGAACGTTATTTGTCTAGCCAATTTTTAAAATATATGAGTTTCACATTTTTTTTTATCTTCATTGTTATTTCAGGAAAAGTGGGGAGCCTGATGGCCGAGTGGCTAGCGCTCTGGCACTCGGTACCACAGGTATCGGGTTCGTATCCCGGCGGTACCATGGTGTTTGTAGTGGTTCGGAATCCACTTTAAACCATAGGTCCCGGTCCTAACAGGATCGTAGAGCGTTGCGGGGGCATTGTTACTCCGTGGACTTACCATCAAGTCACACGCGCCCCCTGGGTAATACAAAGTGAGTAATGTCTGTGCAGCGTTTGCCTTAAGGCATCCAAGACCAAGCTGTCTAAGTGTTTGCCAACTGCATTAGAAAGAAAAAAATTTCTGGAAAAGTGAACAAGGCGACTTTTTTGTTTAAAATTAAGTACGTTTTTATAATAAAATAAATTTTTCAAAATTTATAATCTGATATCTGAAAATATTAGATTATTGCTTTTTTTTTTTTTGCTAACTAAATTGTACAGATTTCTCCGAAGTATTTAAAATAAAATAAGTACTAATTTTATTCTTCGTATTAAATTAATCTAATTATTAACTTTCCCAGTATTATAAATATAAAAAAGGGGGCTCATAATTTTATTTTAAAATATTTTTTTTAAATATTTGAGTTTTACTTACTATTAGAAGCTTTTATACAAATATTAGTAGAATAATATTTAAAAAAAAAAAACACAAATTTTAATATAATTTATTAAAATGCATAAATTAAATATAGCTCAGTATATCCTAATCCCCTTTTTTTTTAAAAAAAAAAATGTTTATAAAATATTTGGTACTCATATTATTATCTTTCAGTGCCATCTAGTGGCGAATAAGGAAGTTGAAATTAAATTATTAAGAAAGAAACCCAAGACAGAATTTCAAGTTTAATTTTCTATGCATTTTTCAAGAAATTAATTATAATAATTTCATCAATAGTTATAATTTTAAACGATTAAATTGATATATAAATATAGATTATGTTAATAATGTCTATTTGAATTAAATATTATTAATAATTTTTTAATTTTTTATTAAAATATCGTATTAAAAATTTGTCTCCTAAAACCCCCAATTTCCTTGTCAATATTCCTATATTTATAGTGCTGTTACTTTTTCATTGCAAAAATGATATTAAAACACTTAATAACAGTGCTGTGTCCTACAATAAAATATTCAGAAAATCTATAGTCTGTGGGAAAATAAGTCAAAATGATTAGAATAATTTATTTTTTATTAATGAATAGATATATTTAATGTTCTAATTTGTTATATTTTGTTGAAAATACTAAATCAAAGTTGGTGCAAAATAATTATTAAGAAATCTTTCAGTAGAAGCATTTGTTTGAAAAGTTATAATTTTTTTTTAAATTTATAAAAATTTGGGAGAATTATAAAAAGAGATTTTATGTTAGGATGATTATATATCTTCACATAGATATTGCAATCATATTAAGCTTCTTTTTAAGTATTAGTTTGTCTATAAACTATATTATTGAAAGTAAACTATAAACTAATCAGTTGAAATGAAATATTTCAACTGAAATTGAAGAAACATTATTGTGATCAAATTTTATAGCTCTAATTATAACGAATAAAAAAAAAATAGTTGTGATTTATTATTTATAAATTGATGGTTTTATTTGAGAGTTTTATTTCATCATTAAAAAAATATTTTTTCAATTAATAGTTGTTTTAACTGGTCCTGCTGGCAAGTGATTGGCATTCAGTGCTACGGATTTCTGTTTCCCGACTGTGCCATGGATGTTTGTAGTGGTTCGAATACATTTCAAATCCTATGTCCCAGTCCAATATGACTGGGGGGGGTATAGGGATGACAACCTTAAGCCCTAAAAAGAAAACATCTCTTGTCTTGAAATCTGCCAGTATACAAAGGGCCTTGAGCCACTGTGAGGCTGTTGCACCAATGAAGAAGTTATTTTAACTATTTATATTAAAATCGTACAATAATTCAAATGCATGTAATAGAAAAATGTTGCTTATATTATTCACTTGCCATAAATATAGAAGAATCTATGTTATATATATTATTTGTTAAACTGTCAAAAAACACCAATTAAAAAAAGTATTGTTATTATTTAAAAGTATTTTTGTTAAAAACCAATTTAATAAACATATGACACTAAGATTCAAAAGATTTAAATTAATATCGCTAAAATATGATACTAAATATGACATTAAGATCAATTATCCTCATTTTACGAAACTCTACTTAGTTAGGAAAATGATTCTTCTATAATTAATGAAAATTTTCCTCATCACATTTTCAATGCATTACAAAGAATTAAAACAGATAATCAATAGCAATTTTGTTCTGTTTGAAAGACTTCATCTAAAATTTATTATAAAACTGTAAAAGTAAAGAAACTACTTCATTGAAATAAATTCCTAAAACAGACCATGCTCGCACTATTTACGTGAGGGCTCAACATCTTTCACGACTTTCCTAACACTAAAATGGTGAATAAAGGAACGGAGTTAATGGCTACTGGTTTCCACAATGTCCTATTTAACGCTTCAGGATTTCGCTCTCACGGTTCGGCGGAGCTCCTGAAGTTCCAGAACAAAACTAATCTGTCTCGCATCTGCCTCCAAACAATCATGGTCGACAATTCAGAAGCACCTATTTACGATATTTGACAGTATGGCTAATCCATCTCCATGCATTTTTAATACTTTTACTAAACTATTTTTAAATGAAGGCATTTTTCTGTGTAAACGGTATATGGTATTTTATGAAACAGAAGATTAAATTCTCGTTAGAATAAAAAATACTGCCCTTTCGCTTCAGATACCATGAGTATACTTCCAAAAGTATGGCGGTTTAAGATTTGAGTTTAAATTACGGAAATGCAGGTCTTATTAGCATAATTGGAATCCATTTTCTTTAATGCATCAGGGCCAGTCCAATACGTTAGAGATTTGTAAGGAGCTAATTTTTAAAGAAAAATTCCCTTAAAATTATGAGTGTTAGTATTCAAGTGAGTTAATTCATATTTTGTCTCTTCTGAATAGTAAATTTAATGCTTTTGAAATTATTGCAAATAAAAATCTGGCCACTATTAGCAGAGATAATGGTTTATCTTTTATAATTGTAAGTTTTGACGAATATTTACATTACGATCGCATTATTAAAATTATTTGAAAGAAAAATTTATTGTTTAATTAATTAAGTATCGTTTGTGTTAATATATCTCACGTAAAAAATTAGCATGTCAGACGAAAGCTTCGTAAGCATTATTTTATAATTCCGAATGCATATTTTTTTAAGCAACGAGAAATTTCTCTTACTTGAATATTTTAAAATTATTTTCAAATAATTTTTGATAATTAAGATGAAATTTAGAATTTGCTTTCATTTATTATATTTCATCTGTAATTATTTACATGCTTATTTATTATTTATACTCTCAAATTATGCAATTATTACTTTTTATTCAATGCCAAATGTGATGAATTTTTACACTTAATGTGCATAAACCAACCTACAATGTATAGGAAATTAGTTACTTCATATTATAGAAATTTCTAAATTTTTTAAAAATATATGTACTAATATTTAAATCTAATATTTACTTTAAAATTGATATGAATTACTTACCATACTTTTTAAAGGTTTATTATTCTGTGTATATAACAAATATATTTTACCATCGTGTTTCAAATTAATCCGTTAAATTTTTCCCTTTATTCTTAAGGGAAGTTTTTCAAGGAGGTGTGTTTTTCATTAGGTACATGAATATGAAAATTTATAGTAATTTGTTTTTAAATTTTCTTTTAATTACTTTAAAAGAATAACCCAATATTAACAACACAGTTTGGGGATATTAGGAAATTTGGGTATAAACTGCAAATGAGGAAATATTTTGTGGACTGACATATAATGTATAGGTGTTCTAAGCTATGAGAAAAGAGAAGTATTGAACAAGGAATATATAAATTTTATTGATATTATTTGTTGGTAAACAAAAAACGCACAATTTGTGAATATTGTACAAAAAAAAAACAAAAAATTTGATTTCTCGGATATAAATGAGTTTCAATAAGAGGTATGGTTTCACCTGACTGAAAGTAACGTCTCACACCTACGAGGCATGGAATCAAGGAAGTTAGCAATGATAAACTGGGTCTTTCTCTCTCACTCCCGTGAAACTGTCATAAATATGGAAGAATCCATGTTATATATATTATTGATAAACTGTCATAAAAACGTCAATTAAATAAGAAACTTATTATTGAATTAATTCACTGCTCTTTTAAAGTTTTCTTAAATACCAATTTAATAAATATATGACATTAAGATTAAAATGATATAAATTAATTTGATTAAAATAATATGACTTTCTCAATAAATATCCACATTTTCAAAACAGTACTTAAATGATTAAAAGATTTTTTAAGACAAGTTTATCTCATCAAATTTTCAATGCATTACAAAGATTTAAACCAGCCATTCGATAATTATTTTGATGCTATTTGAAAGTCTTCAACTAAAATTTATTATAAAACTGTAAAAATAAAAAATGACTTCATTATAATAAATTCTTAAAATAGACCTTTCTCGTTCTATTTACTTGAAAATTCAACATCTTTCACGACTTTCCTACCACTAAAATGGTGATTAAAGGAACAGAGTTAATGGTTACCGGTTTCCACAATGTCCTATTTAACGCTTCAGGATTTCGCTTTCATGGTTCGGCGGATCTCAAGTTCCAGAACAAAAACTAATCTGTCTCGCGTCTGCATCCAAACAATCATGGGCGACCATTCAGACGCACCTACTTGCGATATTTGACAGCATGGTTAATCTATCCCCTTGCATTTTTAATACTTTTACTAAACTACTTTTAAATGGAGGCATTTTTCTGTGTAAACGGTGTATGATATTTTATGAAATAGAAGATTAAATTCTCGTTAGAATAACAAATGGTGCCCTTTCGCTTAAGATCCCATGAGTATACGTTCAAAAGTGTGGTGGTTTAAGATTTGAGTTTAAATTACCGAAATGGAGGTCTTATTAGCATAATTGGAATCCATTTTCCTTAATGCATCAGGGCCAGTATAATACGTTAGAGATTTGTAAGGAGCTAATTTTTTTGAAGAAAGGGCCCCTAAAATTATGAATATTAGTATTCAAGTGAGTTAATTCATATTTTGTATCTTCTGAATAGTAAATTTATTCTTTTGAAGTTATTGGAAATAAAACTTTGCCCATTATTTGCAGGGATAATCATTTATCTTTTATTGGAATGAGATTGTTCTGTAAAATATTTACATTATGTTCACATTATTAAAATCATTTAAAATGAAAACTTATTTTTAATTAATTAAGTATTGTTTGCTACTATATTTCACGCGATGAATCTCAGATAAAAAAATAAACGTTATTTTACAATTCAAAATGCATATATATTTAAGCAAACAAGAAATTTTTTTATTAGATTTGAATATTTATAAATACTATTAAATAGATATTTGATAATTTTTTTTGAAAAAGTGGCCGCGTATGTTGCTACTGAACCACAAGTCGGGCATATAAACTAGTTCGATATTCAATATGAAACAAAGAATTTTCGTAATGTCAAACCATCATATTAACGATAAAAATTAAAAAATATAGTTTAATTAATTTTTTAAACATTGTATGTTAGTTTATGCATATTAAAAATAAAAATACTTCACATTTGTTAATAAATAAAAAGTACTGATTACATAGTATAAGAATATGAATCATAAATAAACATGTAAATGAGTGAAGATAAGATAAGCTAAATGAAAGCAAATACTAACTTTCATATTAATTATAAAAAATCTATTGAAAATTATTTTAAAATATTCAAATTTAGTAAGACAAATTTCTCATTTAAATAAAAAAAAAATATATATTCGAAATATTAAATAATGGTTAAGAAGCTATCGTCTGATATACTAATTTTATTTATGTGAGATTTATTAACAAAATATACAACTTTATTACGAAATCTTATTATTTAATTAACAACAACTAATTAGTAATTTTTCACTTTTAAATAGTTTTATTAATTTTTGAACATCATATAACTATTCTACAAAACAATCTTATTCATTATACATAAAATTATAAAAGATAATCGATTATCATTCAAAATATTGGGCAGTTCTTTTTATTTGTAATAATTTCAAAAACATTATTTACCATTCATAAGAGACAAAACATGAATTAACTTTCGTGAATACTAAAACTCATAATTTTAGGAAAATATTTCTTTAAAAATTAGCTCCATACAAATCTCTAATGTATGAGAATGGCCCTGATGCATTAAATAAAATGGATTTCAATTATGCTAATAAGACCTACATTTCGGTAATTTAAACTCAAATCTTAAACCGCCACACTTTTGGACGTATATTCATGGGATCTTAAGCGAAACGGCACCATTTGTTATTCTAACGAGAATTTAATCTTCTGTTTTATAAAATATCATACACCGTTTACATAGAAAAATGCCTCCATTTAAAAATAGTTTAGTAGAAACATTAAAAATGCATGGAGATGGATTAACCATACTGTCAAATATTGCAAGAAGGTGCGTCTGAATGGTCGACCGGGATTGTTTGGATGCAGATGCGAGACAGATTAGTTTTTGTCCTGGAACTTCAGGAGCTTCCACCGAACCATGAAAGCGAAATCCTGAAGCGCTAAAAATGACATTGTAGAAACCAGTAGCCATTAACTGAGTTCCTTTAATCACCATTTTAGTGGTAGGAACGTCGTGAAAGATGCTGAATCTTCAAGTAAATAGAACCAGAATGATCTATTTTAGGAATTTATTATAGTGAAATATTTTCTTTACTTTTACAGTTTTATAATACATTTTAGGTGGAGACTTTCAAACAGAATAAAATCACTATCGAATTGCTGGTGTAAATCTTTGCAAAGTATTGAAAATTTAATGATAAAAACGTTCATTAAATAGAGGAGAATAATTTAAGTTTTCGTAAAGTGATGATAATTAATCTCAATGTCATATTGTTTTAATCAAATTAATTTATATAATTTTAATCTTAGTGTAAAATTTGTATTACATTGGTACCTAAGAAAAATAATTTTAAAGTCAAAGAAGTAATTCAATGATACGTTTCTTATTTAATTGTTGTGTTTTAAGTCAATTTATTTTATTTATTAATATATATAACATGGATTATTCTATATTTATCAAAATTTCACAGGAGTGAAAGAGAAATCTCCAGTTCCTCATTTATAATCTTATTGATTCCATGCCTCGTAGTTGTGAAACATTGCTTTCAATCAAGGAAAACCACACTCCTTATTGAAACTAATTTGTATACAAGAAATCAATTTTTTTGTTTGTACAATATGCACGAATTGTGCACTTTTTGTTTACCGTCAAATATAGTCATTGAAATTTAATAATTCCTTGTTCGTTGCTTCTTCTACTTTTCTCACAGCTTACAACACCTATACATTATGTCAGTCCATAAAATATTTCCTTATTTGAAGTTTATACCCAAAATCATAACATCCCCAAACTGTTCTAAGCAGTGTAGTTAATATTGGGGTATTGTGCTTAGGTAATTAAATGAAAATTTAAAAAATTATTATAAATTTTCATATTCTTGTACCTTATGGAAAGCACTACTCTTCAAAAAACTAACATTCCCTTGAGAATAAAAAATATTTAATGAATTAATTTGAAACACGCTGGAAAAATACATTTTTATATACACAGCAATAATAAAACTTTAAAACGTATGGTAAGCAATTTATATCAATTTCAAAGTAAATATAATATTTAAATAATAATTTATACAAAGCATAATGTAAATTTATTTGCATAATACATGCGATTACATTTAATATATATTCAAGAAAAGGAAAAAAAATTTCGTTTAAAAAAGTTACTTTATTATTTTTATTTTACGTTTATTATACAAATTCTTTTATTTCAATGTAATATTATATTCTTATAAAATAAATTCAAAAAGTTTAAAGATTTCTATATATTATAAAAAGTCATTTATAATTCATAACATTCTTTATCTTTTAATTTTTTTCATTTATCTTTTAAATTTTAAAGATGTATCATTTTTCAAAACAGGTATGAGTAGAGCATGGCTGCAGCAATCTATTAGTTTCATAGTTACTTTTTCAGACATTAAAAAATAAGACTTTAAAAAAAAAAAAAATGTAAACTGTTACAATATTTATGTGGTTATTTTTTTCCAGTATTTAAATAAGAGCTGCTAAAACTCATTAACATTTTAAACAATTAAACCTTGTAGAATAAATGAAGGCAATTTAATAAACATCTATGGTATAAATAAAAGCAACTATAAATTGTTGTTAGAAATTGAATTAAAGAGAACATCTATTTCCCATTTAGTAGTGAATAAATTCTTGAATCATGAGTATTCCGAAATGTAAAAATCGAATAATTTTATAAAGCAAAAACTATTTTATGCTGAATTGTTGCAAAATTTGAAACTCATATTAACGCAACTATTAAATTAATGCAGGATCACGAATTCCATTTAATTCAATGTTTTCTTTGTATTATTTTCCCTTGTGACGATATACGATAAACTTAATAAAATAACTAATATACGATATTTATCTTAAAGGACTCTCATATATCACAAGGAATCTATCTGCAGCTTTGCTTTAATATGCTCATGAACCTGTATTTGAAGGATAAGAATAATGTTTCGAAATATTAACTTTTTAAAATGTTTAAATATATTAATTTTTATACGTTCAAGAAATATTTTTTAAATCAAATTCATTCATGCTAATTTCTTTAATTAAATCATCAATCTATTAAAACATCAATCGTATATAAATTAGTGTGCTTGCATCTAATGTTCAGTGTCGTGCAGTGGGACGGACATTCCTACGAGAAATCTACTCATGGATGGTGGGAAAAAGGGGAAGTTTCTGTTATGATGAAACACCCATAGTTTGAAGTCTGAATTGGCTCCGAGTGGCTGAGGAGGGATGAAAATGCCTTCCCTGGGAACTACCACGTATTTGCATATCGTAGGTAGAAAAACTGGAAGACTTCCACTACGTAGTCTGTCTAACGAAGTAAGATGCTAAATATCCCAAACGCCATCGAGGTTCCTCCTTTTTTTGTAACAATGTCTACAACAAAGCCGCCAGCGGATTGAACATCAGTCCTAATGCTCACAAGCTGCGCATATTGCTACTGAGACACGAGTCGGGCATATAAATTACATCAATATTCATTATTGAAACAAAATTGTTTCATAACTTTAAGCCATCATAGTCAACAATAAAATTTTTCCAATATAAAAAGTAACTCATTTCCTATACATTGTAGGTTAGAAAGCTGCACATTCTGCACATTAAATGTAAACGTCCTTCACATTTGACATTGAATGAAAATAATAATTGCATAATTTGAGAATATGAATAATAAATAAGCATGTAAATAATTGAAGATAAAATATACGAAATGAAAGCAAATTCATATTTTGTATCTTCTGAATGGTAAATTTAATGATTTTGAGGTTATTGGAAATAAAACTTTTGCCCACTATTTGCAGCGATAATCGTTTATCTTGTATTATTACATGTTTATTCCAATGGGATTGTTTTGCAGAATATTTACGTTATGTTCACATTATTAAAATGATTTAAAATGTAAACTTACCGTTTAATTAATCAAGTATTGTTCGTTAATAAATCTTACGTAAACAAAATAGTATATCAGGCGAAATCTTAGTAACCTTAGTATTTCATAATTTCGAATGCATATTTTTTTAAGCGAATTATAAATTTTTCAAACTAGATTTGAATATATTTAAGTACTTTTCTATAAATATTTGATAATTAAAATAAAATTTAGTACATTTTATCTTCAAATCTTGTTTATTTATTACTCATATTCTTATAATGTGTAATTGCTACTTTTTATTCAATGCGAAATGTGAAGGATTTTGTGTTTTTTAACGTGCATAAACTATGCTCAAGAAATTACTCACTTTAATATAAAGTGAGTAATTTCTTGGAGATTGCTTATGCATGTGTCAACAGCATTTAAATATTTCACCGTTTCTACGATGGTTTGTAGTTATTAAAAATCTTTGTTTCATACTGAATTTTGAATCAATTTATATGCCTGATTAGTAGCTCAGTGGTAACAGAACTGAGTTGTCCGTTTACAATTTGGAAATGATGTGGGTGAGAAGTCTGATTGGGCTGTACGACGCTCTACTGTCATATGAGACTGTGATCTACGTGTTAAACAGGATTCCGAACCATTACAAACATCCACGGCACCGGGCGCCAGACAGGAGGCCCAATGTCGTTTGTAATAGACAGCATCTTACTTCATTAGTCTGACAACCAGGTTTTCTCCCATACGATACGCAAATGCTAGGTAGTTCCCCTAAAAGTCATCTCGGAACGTACTGCTTTCCTTCCTCAGCGACACGGAGCGAAGACAGAATTCTACATAATGGTGCTCCATCACAATAGAAGCTGCTCCCTTTCCTCCAACCATGGATAGACTACTCATGGGATGTCTGCCCCCTCCCCACACACTAATTCATGTCGAATGATGGCGATTGAGTTTAATGGTTTAATTAAAAAATTGCATGAATGAATTTGATTTATAAAGTATTTTTGAACATGTATAAAAAAATAAAGTATTTAAAAAATAATATTTCTAAACATTATTCCTATCTTTTAAATAAAGTTTCATGGGCATATTGAGGCAAAGCTGCAGATAGATTCCTTGTGTTGTATGAGAGTCATTTAAAAATGAAAGATAAATATTATACTTATAGTTAGTTACATATAGTTATTTTATTATGTTTATCATAAATGGTTAAAGGAAAAGTAATAAAAAGAAAACATGCAACTAAATAGATTTCGTGATCCTGCATTAATTTGATAGTTCCATTAATATTAGTTTCAAGTTTTGCAGCAAACCAGCATAAAATTGCTTTTTAATTTTTTATTTTTTTCATAAGTTAAATGATTCGATTATTGCAGTTCTGAATACTCATGATTCAAGAATTTATTCACTGATAAATGTGAAATAGTGGTGGACCTTAATGCATTATCTAACAGCGATTTATTGTTACTTCTATTCATACCCCAGAAGTATAATATATTATCTTCATTTATTCTACAGTGTTTCATTGTTTAAAATGCTAATGAGCTTGGATTTAAGTTCTAAAAATATACAAATAAATATTCTGGCAGTTCTACTTATTAATATGTGACAAAATGGTCTTGGTACTTTCAAATTAACAGATTGCTGCAGCCCTGGTCTAACCTTCCCTGTTTTAAAAAGCGATAAATCTTTAAAATTTAAATGATAAATGAAAAAAAAATGATAATGAGTGTTATGAACCATAAATAACTTTCATAATGTATAGAAGCTTTTATGCGTTTAGAATTTATTTTATTAGTACATAATATTATATTTAAATAAAAGAATTAGTATAATAAACGTATAAAGATAATAAAATACATTTTCAAACGAAAATTATTCCTTTTCTTGAATATTTGTTTAATGCTTCTTGATATAAATTACTTACTGTGCTTTTTAGTGCATTGTATTGCTGTGTATATAACAAATTTATTTTTCCAGCTTGTTTAAAATTAATTCGTTAAATATATTTTTTTATTCTTAAGGAAATGTTAGTTTTCGAAGAGTAGTGTTTTTCATAAATATGAAAAGTGAAGACATAAATATGAAAATACAAATATGATAATTGTTTTTTAAATTTTAGATCAATTACCTTATCACAATAACTCAATATTAACTATACTGCTCAAAACGATTGGGAAAATTATGATTTTGGATATAAACTTCAAGAAAGGAAATATTTTATGGACTGACATAATGTATAGATGTTGTAAGCTAAGAGAAAAGTATAAGAAGCAACGAACAAGGAATCATCTTAGTTTTATGTACGATATTTGTGGGTAAACAAAAGAAGCATAATTCGATATCATACAAACAAAAATGTGTTTCTCGGATACAAATAAGTTTCAATAATGGGTGTGGTTTTCCTTGAATGAAAGCAACTTCTCACATCTACAAAGCATAGCAACAATGAGGTTATCAAAGAGGTAATGAGGTTTTCTCTCACAATCATGCGAAACTGTCATAAATTTAGAAGAATTCATGTTATATATGTATTATTGATAAATTGTCTTAAAAACATAAATTAAATAAAAAACTTGTCATTGAATTGCTTCGCTGTTTTTAAAAGCAATTTTCTTAAATAACAATCTAATATAAATTTGACACTAAAATGATATAAATTAATTTGATTAAAATAATATGACACTGACAATAATTATTATCATTTTACGAAATTCAATTCTATTATTCATTTTAAGAATTTCAATCAATTACTTCATTACTTCATTTTACTTAGAAAATATTTGATAAAATATTTTCTCATCAAATTTTCAATGCATTACAAATAATTAAAACTGCCAATCGATAGTAATTTTTATTCTGTATGAATGTCTTTACCCAAAATTTATTATAAAACTGTAAACGCAAAGAAATGACTTCATTATAATAAATTCTTAAAAAAGACCATTCTCGTTCTATTTACGTGAAAATTCAACATCTCTCACGACTTTCCTACCACTAAAATGGTGATTAAAGGAACAGAGTTAATGGCTACTGGTTTCCACAATGTCCTATTTAACGCTTCAGGATTTCTCTTTCATGGTTCGGCGGAGCTTATGAAGTTTCAGAACAAAAACTAATCTGTCTCGTATCTGCATCTAAACAATCATGGTCGACAATTCAGACGCACCTCTTTGCAATATTTGACAGTATGGTTAAACCCCCTCTATGCATTTTTAATGCTTTGGCTAAACTATTTTTAAAATGAGGCATTGCTCTGTGTAAACGGTGTATGATATTTTATGAAATAGAAGATTAAATTCTCGTTAGAATGACAAATGGTGCCTTTTCTCTTAAGATCCCATGAGTATACGTCCAAAAGTGTGGCGGTTTAAGATTTGAGTTTAAATTACGGAAATGGAGGTCTTATTAACATAATCGGAATCCATTTTCTTTTAATGCGTCAGGGCCAGTCTAATACGTTAAAGATTTGTAAGGAGCTAATTTTTAAAGAATGATGCTTGGAAAATTATGAGTATTAGTATTCAAGTGAGTTAATTTATATTTTGTCTCTTCGGAATATTAAATTTAATGCTTTTGAAGTAATTGGAAATAAAAAACTTGTCAACTATTTGGAGTGATAATCGTTTATCTTTTATAATTGTATGTTAAAGGAAATGGGACTGCTTTGAACTGTTGAAAACTTGTTGTATAATTGGTTAAGTATTGTTTGTTAATAAATCACATGGATACAAAAATTAGTATACCTGACGAAAGCTTAGTTATTATTATTTTATAATTCAGGATGCATATGTTTTTTAAGTAAACGAGAAATCTCTCTTAGAACATCTGAATATTTTAAAATAATTTTCAATAATGAAGATGAAATTCAGTATCTGCTTTCATGTACATGTTTATTTATTATTCATATTGTCATAATAATTCTCACTACATTTTATTTAGTGCCGAATGTCACGAACTTTTACTTTTAACGCGTATAAACTAACATACACTGAAGTGACAAAAGTCATGGGATAACTTAATATGCAAATTTTCAAATGGCAATAGCATCACGTAGAATAGGTATAAATGGGCAGTGCTTTCGCAGAGCTTTCATTTCTGTTCAAGTTATTCATGTGAAGAGGTTTTGACGTGATGATGACCGCACGACGGGAATTAACAGACTTTGAACGCGGAATGTTAGTTGGAGCTAGACGCATGGGTCATGCCATTTCCGGAAATCGTTAGGGAATTCAACATTCCCAGATCCACTGTGTCAAGTGTGTGCCGAGAGTATGAAATTTCAGGCATAACATCCCACCATGGACAGCGCAGTGGTCAACCGCCTGCACTTAACGACCGCGACCGGCGACGTCTGAAAAGAGTCGTAAATTCTAACAGAAGTAACACTGCGTCAAATAACCGCAGAAATCAATGGGGGACGTACAAGGGACTTGTCTGTTAGAACTGTGCTGGAGAAATTTGGCTTTCTTGGGCTATTCCAGCAGAAGACCGACTCGAGTGCCTTTACTGACAGAACGACATCGCTTGCAGCGACTCTCGTGGGCACGTGAGGATATCGGTTGGTCCCTAGATGAATGGAAAACCGTGGCCTGGTCCGATGAATGACGATTTGAGTTGGTAAGAGCTGATGGTAGGGTTCGAGTGTGGCCCAGACCCCACGAAACCATGGACTCAAACTGTCAGCAAGGCACTGTTCAAGCTGGTGGTGGCTCCGTAATGGTGTGGCTGTTTTTCATGGAATGGACTTGGTCCTCTGGGGCGACTGGACCGAACATTGACTGGAAATGCTTATGTTCAGCTACTTGGAGATCACTTGCTGCCATTCATGGACTTCATGTACCCAAACAACGATGGGATTTTATGGATGACAATGCGCCATGTCACCGGGCCACAACTGTTCGCGATTGGTTTGAAGAACATTCTGGACAATTCCGGCGAATGATCTGGCCACCTAGATCGCCCCACATGAATCCCATCGAGCATTTATGGGACATCATCGAGGGTCTGTTCGTGCCCAAAATCCTGCACCATCAACGCTTTCACAATTATGGACGTCTGTCGAGACAGCATGGCTCAATATTCCTGCAGAAGACTTCCAACGACTTGTTGAGTCCATGCCACGTCGAGTTTGCTGCACTTTGCCGGGGAGAAAGGAGGGGCCGACACGATATTAAGAGGTATCCCATGACTTTTGTCACTTCAGTGTACATTGCTTAAGAAATACTTCTTTTATATTATAAAAATTTCACCGATGCTATGATAGTTTGAAGTTATTAAAGATATTTGTTTCATGTTGAATATTGAACTAATTTAATGCCGGGCTTGTAGTTCAATAGTAACAAGCGCCGACAGGGAGTATTAAGGCTGAGGTTCAATAAGTTGACAGCTTTGTTGTAGACACTGTTGCAAACAAAAGGAGAAGACTCGATATCGTTTGTGTTAGTCAGCATCGTACCTCGTTTATTAGACTAATTGGTGTGAGTTTTCTGCATTTTTTTCCCATACGATACACAAATGCTGGGCAGTTGCGCGTAAAATCCGCTCGAAAGCCACTGCCCTTTTCTATCGTTACATGGCGCAAAGTCAGACTTCTACCTACGAGTGCTCCATCACAATAAAAGCTACCTTTCCCTCCATCCATAAGTAGATTACTCTTGGGTTGTCCATCCCACACTTCAAGACATTGAGGATTACACACACATTAATTTATATACGATTGATGGTTTAACGATCAATGATTTAATCAAAAAAAATTAGTATGAATGAGTTTGTTATAAGTATTCCTTGAATATTTCTTTTCTAATGCAGCTGGCAAACACTTAGACAGCTTGTCTTGGACCTTAAGGTAAGCGCTGCACAGACGTACTCAGTTTGCATTACCCCGGGGGTGCGTGTAACTTGAAGATAAGCCACGGACGCGGGTAACAATGCCCCCGCAACGCTCTACGATCCTATTAGACCGGGACCCCACAGTTTAAAGGTGGATTCCGAACCACTACAAACATCCATGGCACAGCCGGAACTCGAACCAAACCTGGGGTACCGAGCGCCGAGAGCGCTAGCCACTCGACCATTCAGGCCCAATTCCCTGAATATCTAAAGAAATATTTAAACATTTTAAAATTAATATTTCGAAACATTATTGCTATCCTTCAAATAAAGGTTCCTGAGCATATTAAGGCAAAGCTGCAGATAGATTCCTTGTGATGTATGAGAGTCATTTAGAAATGAAAGAGATAAATATCATACATTAGCTATTTTATTATGTTTATTATATATGGTTAAAGGAAAAATCATAAAAAAGCAAACATGGAACTAAATAGAATTCGTGATCCTGCATTAATGTAATAGTTGCCTTAATATTAGTTTCAAAATTTTTGCAGCATAAAATTGTTTTTGTTTTATTTTTATAAATTAAATGGTTCGATTTATAATCTTTCTGAATACTCATGTTTCAAGAATTTATTCACTGATAAATATCAAAATAGTTGTGCTCTTTAATGAATTATCTAATAGTGATTTATAGTTGCTTTTATTTATACCGTAGACGTTTAAAAAAATTATCTTCCCTTTATTAAATAGCGTTTCATTGTTTAAAATGTTAATGCATTCCAGCACCTCTGATTCAAATACTGGAATACTATCCAAATCAATATTGTAACAGTATTATTTTTTTACTTTTAAAGTCTAACTAACGTCTGTGGTACTATCAAAAATTAATGAATTGCTACAGCCTGGGTCTACCCATGACTATTTTTTAAAAAATGATTCTTTAAAATTTAAAAGTATAAATGAAAAATGTTAAATGATAAAAAAGAACGTTATTAATCATAAGTAATTTTTATAATATGTAGAAGTCGTTAATGTTTAATGTTTCGTTAAAAAGTTTTTGAATTTATTTAATAGGCAGATAATAAAACATTGAAATAAAAGAATTAGTATAATGAATGAATGAAGATAATAAAGATATCTTTGAAACGAAAATTCTATCTTTTTCTTGAATATTTATTAAATGCAATCGCCTGTATAATGCAAATAAATTTAAATTATACTGCACTCATGTCCATAAATTAAGGATAATGAAGTTCAGGCAAAGAAAGAGACAGAAGCAAAGTATAACATGGTTGAGTATGATGGTTAATATGGAGTATGTCTCCCGGACGATGCAATACAGGCCTTACAACGCCTAGGCATGCTGGTATCAAATTATCAATCTGATCTTGGGGAATATTACACTCATCAAGCAATGCCCTCCAAGTTCCGGTTGACAGGTGGGGGAGGGGGTTGACGAGCTGCAATTCGTCGGCCAAGCATATCCCACATGCTCTATTGGATTCAAGTCCGGTGAGTATGCTGGCCAATCCATACGGGTGATATCCTCCAATTGAAGGCATTCGTCTACAATGTTTGCACGGTGAGGACGGGCGTTGTCATCCATAAACAGAAATTCAGCACCCATGGCGCCCGAAACAAACGTTCATGTTGTTCCAGAATGACATCCCGATAGATGTGGCCTGTCATCGTTACACTCTGAACATGCAGGTCAGTTCTGGAACCAAGAATAATCCTCCCCAAACGAGCCATCCTGCACCACCGTAACGGTGTCGTTCAATAGTGTTCTCTTGGTGGTAACGGGTACCTGGCGCTCTCCATATGAAAGTCCGGCGAGAATCAGACTGCAAACTAAACCTGGACTCGTCGGAAAGCATCAAGACCACTGTTGCGATGTCCACAATGCATGCTCTCTACTCCAGGTTAATCGCAGGCGACAGTGAGTTGCGGTAAGTGGAACACATCTGACAGGCCTACGAGCATATAGACCAATGTGCCCTAGCGTCTGTACACGGTCTGCCTTGAAACTGTCGTACCGGTAGCTGAAGAGAGCTGACGAGACAGGTCTGATGCTGTGCTCCGTCTGTTTCTTTTGGCGGTAACTGCTAAATACCGGTCCTCATTCGGCGTTGTAACTCAGGGGCGACCTGTGCTGTAACATCTACTCACATTGCCATCATCTTGGAATCGTTGCCAAATCCTGGAGATGACACTCTGGGCGATTCCAAGTTCCTCGGATACTTCCAGCTGGGTACGTCCCCATTCCAGTAGTCGGATAATTCTACCGCGTAAAAAATCATCAAATGCTTCCTTTGACCATAACTATGCGGTTATTGCACTGAAAGGCTTTTAAAGCGCTTGTGAACAATGTTACTTCTTTGCCACCATTCCTTATATACCCTCTCTTACACTCTTGTCATTGTGTCTTACTATCCGCGCCATCTGGTGGTTTCCTGTAATTTGCATATTCTTCTTCAAGATGTGTGTGATAATTCTACAGGTGAAATTCTTATTTTAAAGTTCAATTTCTGTTTGATTCTGAATTATCCTAATTTATGGACATGAGTGTATATATAAATTTTCACACATATTACAATTTAAATCTAATATTTACTTTGAAATGGATATAAATTACTTAAATTGGATATAAATGGATTTATTATTGCTGTGTATATAACAAATAAATTTCGCCATCGTGTTTCAGAATAATTCATTAATTTTTTTTAATCTTAAGGTAATGATAATTTTTTGAAGAGGTGTGTTTTTCATTAGGTACATAAATATAAAAATTTATAATAATTTGTTTTTAAAATTTCCCTTTAATTACTTTAGCACAATAACCCAATGTTAACTACACTGCTCAAAGCATTTAGGGGATATTATTATGTTGGGTATAAACTGCAGATGACGAAATAATTTTTGGACTGATATATGATATATAGATATTGCAATTTATGAAAAAAGAAGCAAAGCACAAGGAATAATTAAATTATATTGACCTACTTGTCTGTAAATAAAAAGGAAGAATTCGTGTATATTATACAAACAGACAAAAATGTGATTTCTCAAATACAAATGAGTTTCAAAAAGTGTTATGATTTCCCATGGCTGAAAGCAATGTCCACAAAGCTACGTGGCATGGAATCAAGTGTTATAAATATAGAAGAATCCATGTTATATATATTATTGATAAATGTCATAAAAAATAAAAATTAAATAAGAAACTTATCATTGAATAACTTTTCTGTTTAAAAAGCATTTTCTTAAATACCAAACTAATATAAATTTTTCAGTAAGATTAAAATGTTATAAATTGTTTTGATTAATATATTATGACATTGAGATTATGTATTATCATTTTACGAAAATCTAAATACTTAAAGGATTCTCCTATATTTAATGAAAATTTTTTCTTATCAATTTTTTTAATACATTTCACAGAATTAAACCAGCCACTCAATAGTGTTTTTATGCTATTTGTAAATATTCACCTGAAATTTATTATAAAATTGTAAAAAGTAATGAAATTACTTCATCATAATAAATTCTAAAAATTAACACTCTCGTTCTATTTACGTGAAGACTCTAAGATCTTTCATGACTTTCCCTACCACTAAAATGGAGATTAAAGGAACAGAGTTAATGGCTACTGGTCTCCACAATGCCCTATTTAACGCTTCAGGATTTCGCTTTCATGGTTCGGCAGATCTCCTGAAGTTCCAGAACAAAAACTAATCTGTCTCGCATCTGCATCCAAACATCCGCATCTGCATGGTCGACAATTCAGACGCACCTTCTTGCAATATTTGACAGCATGGTTAATCCATATCGCTGCATTTTTAATGCTTTTACTAAACTATTTTTAAATGAAGGCATTTTGCTGTGTAAATGGTATATAATATTTTACAAAACAGAAGATTAAATTCTCGTTAGGATAACAATTGGTGCCGTTTCGCTTAAGATCCCATCAGAATACTCCCAGAAGTGTGGCGGTTTAAGATTTCAGTTTAAATTACCGAAATGGTGGTCTTAGTGGCATAATTGGAATCCATTTTCTTTAATGCATCAGGGCCGATCTAATACGTTAGAGATTTGTGAGGTACTAATTTTTTAAAGAAAGATGCCTTTAATATTTTGAGTATTAGTATTCAAGTGAGTTAATTCATATTTTGTCTCTTCTGAATAGTAAATTTAATACTTTTGAAGATATCACAAAATAAAAAATTGCCCACTTTTGGATAATCGTTTATCTCTTATAATTATACGTTTAATGAAATGGAATTGTTTTTGTATAATATTTACAATATGTTCCCATTATTTAAAACTATTTGAAAGTGAAAAATTATTGTTTAATTAATTAAGTATTGTGTGTTAATAAATCTCACGTAAAAATTTAGTATATCAGACAGAAGCTTAGTAGCCGTTATTTCAATTCCTTCTATTAGCTCACACTCTCTATATATATCTTGTTTAAATTTGCAATCGTTAATAAAATACATTTTATTCATCCACTCAAGTTCAAATACATTTTTTTTGTACTTGTAGTGGATGACACTGATGTTAATACAGTTTTGACTTTAAAATTTTTTTTTTTATATTACTTGCTTTACAAATCAAAATACATAATTTTTAAACGAAAACAGATATTTCTTTTCTAGATTTGAATATTTTAAAATAATTTTCAATAAATTTTAACATTTAAGATGAAATTTAATATCCCCTTTAATATATTATATGTTGTCTTGAATTATTGACATTCTTATTTAATATTCATACTTTCAATTTATGTAATTATTAATTTGTTTTGTAATTATTACTTTTTTATTTTTATTTTATTTTTTTTGCCAAATGTGAATGATTTTTACTTTTAACGTGACTAAACGAACCTATAATGTTTAAGAAATTAATTTGCCTTATATTATAAATATTTTACCGTTATTATTAAGACTTGAAGTTTAAAAAAATCTTTATTTCATATTGAATATTGAATTAATTTGTATGCCCGACTCGTGGATCAGTAGGAACATGCGCCGCTGGTGAAAATTGGGACTGAGATTCAATTCACTTGGTTATGTTGTAGACACCGTTTCAAAAAAGAAGGAAATTCGATGGCGCTGGTGATAATCAGTATCTTAACTTGTTAGTCAAACTATCTGGAGAGAATCTTTTAGATTTTCTTCCAAACGATACGCAAATACGGGTAGTTCCTTAAAAGTCCTACCGGAATGCACTGACCTCCTACCTCAGCAACACGGAGCCAAGTCAGACTTTTTACCTTTCTATGCTCCATCACACAGAAGCTCCCCTTTAACTTCCTACATCAATAATCTACTCATGAATGTCTGGTATGTCTGCCATGCATGGTATGTCTGTCATGCATGGTATGTCTGCCATGCATGGTATGTCTGTCATGCATGGTATGTCTGCCATGCACTGCAGACACTGAGGATTTGACACACACGCACTAATTTGTATGTGATTGATGGTTTAACAGATTAATGATTTAATTTTAAAAAATAACATGAATGAATTTGATTTAAAAGTATTTCTTGAATATATAAAAAAAAAAAATAAGACATTTAAACAATTTAAAAAGTTAATATTTTTAAACATTATTCCTATCTTTTAAGTAAAGATTCATACGCATATTAAGGCAAAGCTGCAAATAGATTCCTCGTGATATATGAGATTCATTTAAAAAATGAAAGATGAATATCATACATTAGTTATTTTATTATGTTTATCATGTATGGTTAAAGGAAAAATCATAAAAAGCAAACATGGAACTAAATAGAATTCGTGATGCTGCATTAATTTGATAGTTGCGTTAATATTAGTTTCAAGTTTTACAGCAAACCAGCATAAAATTGCTTTTACTTTTTATTTTTCATAAGTTAAATGATTCGATTATTGCAGTTCTGAATACGCATGTTTCAAGAATTTATTCACTGATAAATGTGAAAGAGTAGTGCGCCCTAATGATTATAACAGTGATTTACAGTTACTTTTATTTATATCATAGAAGTTTAATATATTGTCTTCATTTATTCTAAGGCTTAATATATTGTTTTCATTTATTCTATTTATTTCATTGTTTCAAATGCTAATGAGCTTCGATTTAAGTTCTAGAAAATATCCAAATAAATATTGTTAAAGTTTTACTTTTTAAAAGTCTGACATATAGTTATGGTACTTTCAAATTAACAGATTACTGCAGCCCTGGTCTAACCTTCCCTGTTTTAAAAAATGATATACTTTAAAATTTAAATGATAAATGAAAAAAAAAAAAATGATAAAGAATGTTATGAATCATAAATAACTTTCATAACGTATAGAAGCTTTTATGCGTTTTGAATTTATTTTATTAGGTATATAATATTATATTGAAATAAAAGAATTACTGTAATAAATGTATAAAAATACTAAAAATACCTTTTAAAACGAAAATTCTTCCTTTTCTTGAATATTTATTTAATAAATTTGTATCTATTGTGCAAATAAATTTAAATTATGCTTTATAAATATATTTTCTATGTATTAATATTTAAATCTAATATTTACTTTGAAATTGTATAAATTACTTACTGTTCTTTTTTAGTGGATTTTTAAAAATGTGTATGTAATAAATTTATTTTTCCAGCTTGTTTCAAATTAATTCGTTAAATATTTTTTATTCTTAAGGGAATGTTAGAATTTCGAAGAGTAGTGTTTTTCGTTAGGTACAGGAATATGAAAATTATAAGTACAGGAATCGTTAAGTACAATAATATGAATATTTGTAATAACTGTTTTTTTAAATTTTCATTTAATGACTTTAGCACAATAAGCCAATATTAACTACACTGCTCAAAAGAGTTTGGGATATTACGATTTTGGGTATAAACCACAGATGAGGGGATATTTTGTGAACTGATATATGATGTATAGGTGTTGTAATCTATAAGAAAAGAAGAAGAAGCAACGAACAAGTAATAATTGAATTTTATTGATTATATTTGTCGGCAAACAAAAAATGCAAAACTTGTGTATATTTTACAAACAAACATAAAATATGATTTCTCGCATACAAATGAGTTTTAATTTGAGGTATGGTTTCCCCTGACTGAAAGTAACGTCTCACAACTACGAGGCATAGAATAAGATTATAAATAAGATTATAAATGAGGGAATGAGTGTTTTTCTCACTCCAGTGAAATTGTCATTAATATAGAAGAATCCGTGTTATATATATTGTTGATAAATTATCGAAAAAAGCCGATTAAATATGAAATTTATCATTGAATTACTTTGCTTTTTCTAAAAGCATTTTTCTTAAATAACCAATCTAATATACATTTGACACTAAGAATTTAAATTATATAAATTAATTTAGTTAAAATGATATGACATTGAAATTAATTATCAGCACTTTACGAAAACTTAAATACTTAAAGGATTCCCCTATATTAATTGACACTTTTCCTCATTATATTTTCAATGCTTTACAAAGATTTAAAAGAGCTATTCGATAGTGTTTTTATGCTGTTTGAAAGTCTTCACCTAAAATTTGTTATAAAATTGTAAGAAATTGCTTCATTATAGTAAATTCCTAAAACAGTTCATTCTCGTGCTATTTACGTGAAGATTCAACATCTTTCACAACTTCCCTACTACTAAAATGGTGATTAAAGGAACAGAGTTAATGGCTACTGGTTTCTACAATGCCCTATTTAACGCTTCAAGATTTCGCTTTCATGGTTCAGCGGAGCTCCTGAAGTTCCAGAACAAAAACTAATCTGTCTCGCATCTGCATCCAAACAATCATGGTCGACAATTCAGACGCACTTTCTTGCAACATTTGACAGTATCGTTAATCCATCTCCATGCATTTTTAATGCTTTTACTAAACTACTCTTAAATGAAGACATTTTTCTATGTAAACGATGTATATTTTTATAAAACAGAAGATTAAATTCTCGTTAGAATAACAAATGGTGTCGTTTCGCTTAAGATTTCATGAGTATACGTCTAAAAATGTGGCGGTTTAAGTTTTGAGTTTAAATTACGGAAATGCAGATCTTATTAGCAGAATTGGAATCCATTTTCTTCAATGCATCAGGGCCAGTCCAATAGGTTAGAGATTTGTTATTAGCTAATTTTTAAGAAAGATACCCCGTAAAATTATGAGTATTAGTATTCAAGTGAGTTGATTCATGTTTAGTCTGTTTGAATATTAAATTTAATGTTTTTGAAGCCGTTACAAATAAAAAATCTGCCAACTATTTGGAGTGATAATCGTTTATCTTTCATAATTGTATGTTTAATGGAATGTTGTTTTTGTAGAATACTTACCCTTACATTATGCTCACATCAGTAAAATTATTTAAAAGGAAAACTTATTATTTAATTAATTAAAAATTGTTGATTAATATATGTCATGTAAAAAATAATATATCACACAACATCTTAGTAATCTGTATTTTATAAATCAGAATGCTTATATTTTTAAGCAAACTAGAACTTTCTAACTAGATTTCAATATTTTTAAATTCTTTTTTTATAGATTTTTGATAAATAAAATAAAATTTTTCATATTTTATCTTTAATTATTTACATGTTTATTTAATATTTATATTCTCATAATATGCAATTATTACTTTTTATTCAATGCCAAATGTGAAGGAGTTTTATTTTAACGTGCATAAACTAACCTATAATGTTTAAGAATTTAATTACATTAGATAATAAAAATTTTACTGTTATTATTAAGGCTTGAAATTATGAAAAATTTTGTTTTCATATTGAATATTGATCTGTTTATATACCTGACTCGTGGCTTAGTAGGAACATGTGCCGCTCGTGAGCATTAGGACTGAGGTTCAATACACTGGTGGTTTTGTTTAGACACCGTTTCAAAAGGAGATTCGATGGCGTTTGTAATATAGAACATCTTTCTCTCATAGTCGTACTACCTGGAGATAGCCAAGTCAAACTTCTATCTTTCTGTGTCGTCCATCACAACAGAAGCTTACCTTTAACGTCTACCATCAATAATCAATAATCGATGGTATGTCTGTCCCACTGCATTACACAGGATTAGACACATACACTAATTTATATGTGATTGATGGTTTAACAGATTAATGATTTAATTTAAAAAACTAACATGAATGAATTTGATTTAAAAATATTTCTTGAATATATAAAAAATTAGATATTGAAACAATTTAAAAGTTAATATTTCTAAACATTATTCCTATCTTTCAAATAAAGATTCATAAGCATATCAAGGCAAAGCTGCAGATAGATTCCTTGTGATATATGAAAATCATTTAAAATGAAAGATAAATATCATACATTAGTTATTTTTATTATGTTTATCATATATCGTTAAAGGAAAAATCATAAAAGCTAACATGGAACTAAATAGAATTCGTGATCCTGCATTAATTTGATAGTTGCGTTAATATTATTTTTAAATTTTTGCTGCAATCCAGCATGTATTTCCTTTTTATTTTTATTTTTCATAAGCTAAAAAGATTCTATTATTACAGTTCTGAATACTCAGGATTCAAGAATTTATTCATTCACTGATAAATGTGAAATAGTGGTGGACCTTAATGCATTATCTAGCGATTTATTTTTACTTCTATTCATACCCCAAATATAATTAATATATTATCTTCATTTATTCTGCAGTTTTTCATTGTTTAAAAATGCTAATGAGCTTCGATTTAAAGTTCTGAAAATATCCAAAATAAATATTGTAATAGTTTTACTTTTTAATGTATCTGACAGATAGTTATGGTACTTTCAAATTAACAGATTGCTGCAACTCGTCTTAAGCTTGCCTGTTTTAAAAAACGATAAATCTTTAAAATAAAGTGATAAATTAAAAAAAAAAGATGAAGAGTTTATGAATCATAAATAGCTTTTATGATAAGTAGAAGCTTTAATTTTTTATTTTATTGGTATATAATATAACATTGCAATAAAAGAATTAGTAGAATAAACCTATACAAATAATAAAGTACCTTTTCAAACAAAAGTACTTCCTTTTCTTGAATATTTATTAAATGCAATAGTATGTATTATTCTAACAAATTTAAATAATGCCTTATATATATTTTCGTATGTATTACTATTTAAAATCTAATATTTATTTTCAAATTGATATAAAATACATACCGTACGTTTTAAAGATTTATTATTTTGCTGTGTATATAACAAATTTATTTTTGCAGCGTGTTTTTAAAATTAATTCGAAAAATTATTTTTTTATTCTTAAAGGAATGATAGTTTTTCTAAGAGCAGTGTTTTTGATTAGTTACATAAATATAAACATTTATAATCATTTTTTAAAAGAAAACTTTTTATTTAGTTACTTTAGCACAATAACGCAATATTTACCACACTCAAAACAAATTTTGTGATATTTTGATTTTGGGTATAAACTGCAGATGAGGATATATTTTGTGAACTGATATATGATGTGTAGGTGTTGTAAGCTATGAGAAAGAAAAGAAGAATCTAACAAGGAGTAATTAAATTTTATTGATTATATTTTTTATCAGTAAGCAAAAAAAATGCACATTCGTGCATTCGTCACACAGATAAACATTAAATATGATATCCTGGATACAAATGTGTTTCAATAAAGGTGTGTGTTTTCTGACTGAAAACAACGTCTCACACCTGAGAGACATGGAATCAAAAGAGTTAACCAATGAGGAACTGGTGGTTTTTCTCTGACTCCCTATGAAAATGTCATAAATATAAGTTATCCATAATATATATATTATTGATAAATTGTCATAAAAAACACCATCTAAATAAGAAATTTATCATTGAATTACTTCACGGTTTTTAAAACCTTTTTCAGTACATACCCCTTTAATAAATATCTGACACTATAATTAAAATGATATCATTTAATTTGATTAAAATAATATAACATTCAGATTAATTATTATCATTTTACGAAACACTACTTAAATACTTAAAAAAGATTATTTATTAGAAGTTTTTCTCATCAAATTTCAATGCATACAAAAAATTAAAACAGCCATTCGATAGTGTTTTTTATTTCTGTTTGAATGTTTTCACCTAAAACTTATCATAAAACAGTAAATACAAAAGAAATTACTTCATTATAATAAATTCCTAAAATAGACCCTTCTCGTTCTATTTACGTGAAGATTCAACATCTTTCACGACTTTCCTACACTACAATGGTGATTAAAGGAACGGAGTTAATGGCTACTGGTTTCCACAGTGTCCTATTTAACGCTTCCGGGATTTCACTTTTCATGGTTGGGCGGGGCTCCTAAAGTTCCAGGCAAAAACTAATCTGTCTCGCATCTGCATGCAAAACAATCATGGTCGACAATTCAGACGCACCATCTTGCGATATTTGACAGTATAGTTAATCCATCTCCCCTGCATTTTTAATGCTTTTACTAAACTATCTTTAAATGGAGGGATTTTCTGTGTAAGCTTGATGTACGATATTTTATAAAACAGAAAGATTAAATTCTCGTTAAGAATAACAAACGGTGCCGTTTCGCTTAAGATCCCATGAGTATATGTTCAAAAGTGTGGCGGTTTTAAGATTTGAGTTTAACTTACAGAAATGCATGCCTTATTGGCA